>JBBPBX010015537.1:0-43018 GCA_038048925.1 Garcialebias charrua | reverse complement strand
TATTTATATATATATATAAACTACTATTTACTACATATAATAATAATAATAATAACTTATTTATAATGCACTTTACATACACAACAGATCTCAAAGTGCTACAATGAATGAACATTAAATAACATCAATATAAAAATCAACCATAAATGCAACCAAGAGTAGGAACAACCAAGAGGATAGTGCCTCACAGATGATCGCATCAGAAACTTAAAATTCACAAAATGCAGATAAAATACTCAAATAAGAACTGTGGTTGCAATAAAAACAAAAGTACAATTAAATCAATTGAAAAACTAGGTAAAAAGAAAGGTTTTAAGACCTTTTTTAAAACATGTCACGGTCTGCGGCACCCTCAGATATGAAGGCAGGGCGTTCCACAGCCGAGGGGCAGCACAGGAGAAATCCCAGTCTACTGTTGTGCGAGACCGAGACCTGGGAGTGAGAAGAAGAGGAGTGTTGGAAGAGCAGATAGTGCGGGAAGGACAATGAGGGGTGAGAAGTTCTTTTAAATAAGATGGTGCATTACCGTACAAGCACTGGAATGTGGGCAGATAAATTTTGTAAGTGATCCGGACAGTAACAAGAAGCCAGTGTAGTGAACAGAGTACAGGAGTGATGTGCTCATGCTTACGCACTCTCATCAGGACTGTGGCAGCGCTGTTTTGGACACACTGTAGTTTTTGTATGTTCTTGCCAGGAATCCTGAAGAGAAGTGCATTGCAATAATCCAGTCTGGAGGAGACAAAGGCATACTTGTACTATTAGAGTCAGAGTCAGAGAGAATTTATTGTCATTTGCACCGCATGTAGTACATGTGTTGAAAACGAGATTATGTACACAGGGTCCCAGTTACATCCAACAACAAATGCAAGAGAAAAACAATAATAACATCTAGGATTAACTAAGAGAGACATCAGCTAGTAATACACTAAGCCCTAATGTAGTAGAAAAACATCATTATAAACAGCAGCACGAACATGAGTCATTATGAGCAGATGGTCACAGATGAACGCAGCAACAAGAAACAGATCAGTATCAACATGATGTGACATTTTGCAGTGTTTATTCTTATTATTTATTTATTCATGAGTCTGACAGCCTCAGGGTAGAAGCTGTTCCTCAGTCTAGTGGTTCTACATTTGATGCTCCTCAACCTCCGTCCCGAGGGGAGTGGTGCAAAGAGTGAGTGTGCTGGGTGAGTGAGGTCTTTCATGATGCAGGTGGCTCTTTTTCTGCATCTGGAGGTGTAAATGTCTGTGATGGTGGGGAGACTGACTCCCACAGACTTCTGTGCAGCCTTCACCACTCTCTGTAGAGCTTTCCTCTCTGCAACTGTGCAGCCTCCATGCCACACGTTGATGCTGGAGCACAGGACGCTCTCCACTGCACACCTGTAGAACGAGGTGAGGACTGAGCTTCTCAGACCAGCTCGTCTCAGCCGTCTGAGGAAGTAGAGTCTTTGATGTCCTTTCTTGATCAGGCTGGTGGTGTTATTGCTCCAGCTGAGGTTATCATTCAAGTGTACACCCAGGTACTTGTAGCTGGAGACCACCTCCACCGCAGATCCACCTATATACAGTGGGGTGTGGGTGTGTTTGTTCCTTCTGAAGTCCACAATCATCTCCTTCGTCTTCTTCACATTCATGTGAAGGTTGTTCTCTTTGCACCAGCTCTCCAGATGTTCCACCTCCTGTCTGTAGCTGGATTCATCATTATCTGTGATGCATCCCACCACAGCTGTATCATCTGCAAACTTAACAATATGACAGCCTGGATGTGTGGCTGTACAATCATATGTGAGCAGAGTGAACAGAAGAGGGCTCAGCACACATCCTTGAGGAGAGCCAGTGCTGAGGGTGATGGTGGAGGAGGAGAAGTTGTGGATCTTCACGGACTGTGGTCTGTTTGTTTATTATTCCTACTTCGTGGTTTTTCATTTATTGTGGGGCTTCAGGGAATGGATTCCCCGCAATAAAAGAGGAACCCATCCCATTGGCCTTGCCTCACACTCACTCCTTTTCTGTTATGTTTGCCCTTTTTGTCCACAGTCCTGCCTTTAGTTTTCATTATTCAGCCCAGTAATGCCTATCACCCTTTCTCAGCTCTCGTCTCCCTACACCATGCCTCCTCTGCTCAGTCTACAATCAGCCCTCATCTAGTTCACCTGTACACCTCTCCTCATGTCATGTTTCTTCCCATCCTGCCTTCATGCTCTTTGTTCTTCTGCCCTTCTGACTTTTCTTCTGCTCCTTGTGTGATTTGTTTCTTGTACTTGGTCAATGTTGTGTTATGCTTTGTCTCTGTCATTTTCTCATTAACTCCTCAGTCTGCCTCGTCAGCATTTAATCATTCACCTGTCCCTTATCAGTTACCTGTCCAGCTGCACTCATTATCCACTCTTCCTCTGCTGTAGTTAAACTCCTGCCATCCACCTCCAAACTGTCCGGTCATTGTTTCTGTCTGCACAGACAACACGGTCCTCCTGTCTTGTTTCCAAGTTCCAGTCCTAATCTGTACTCTTCCTGTTTTGCCTGCCTGTTCCCATTATCGTATGTTTTGCTGCCACATCAGCCATTTGTTTGTTTTGTTGATTAAAATAAATCATTTTTACTTTAAAAAGAACTCCTGCTTTGTTCGCCTACCTGCATATGGCTTCAAAATCTAAGGATCGTGACAGAATGACCAGACCTGAAACTGAACCCAGCGGTAGGATGATTACGTTGGTTAAGTTTTTTGCCCGTGAGGCAGAGAAGACCGCCCGGAGAGACAGAGAGAGGGAGGAGAGGAAGAATCCATTTTGGGGAACCCATCTGGCTATCAAGCCTAGGTCCTCAGCTTCACGGCCTCTCCATCCTAAAAAAAACGCAAACATTGCACATGCAGCAAGGTTGTTGAAAAAGAACAAAAAAAGAACAAAAACTTGGACAAGAAACGGAAACATATGGATCAAAGTACATGAAAATTCTCAAGCTAAAATAATAAAAGATCTGAAAGACTTAGACACATTTTGATGAACTCAAAAATGACAAATCTCCAATCACTATACAAAAATTTGCCAAAAATGAACAAACAAACAAATACATTAAAACATGACAACAACAAACGAAGACTATACAATATACAATGTTGAAGATGTGGTTGATGCAAACTTTTATCCTGCTATAAAAGACTGTGAATACTATAATGAAGAACAGTTTAATGACATCAATATAACAAATGGAGATCTCTCTATTATTCACATCAATAGTAGAAGTATAAATGCAAATATATCCAAAATAACAGATTATTTAAAACAGTTAAACAGAACTTTTACATTAATAGCACTGTCAGAGACATGGCTTAATGATGAAAACAAAAATAATGTTCACATCGAAGGATATGAATTATATCATTTAAACAGAAACAATAAAAAAGGTGGTGGAGTAGCTCTATTTGTCAAAAATGAAATAAAGTGTAGAATAATTAAAGAAATGTCAATAATTGTTGACAATCTTATGGAAATAATAACAATAGAAATATTAAACGAAAATGCTAAAAACATATCCATAAGTTGTGTATATCGATCACCAGGATCAAATATAGAAATATTCACCGATAAAATCATACAACTATTGGAAAAGAGTTTAAATAAAAAAGTTTTCTTGTGTGGAGACTTTAATATTGACCTGGGAAATAAAACGGATTCAAATAACATCAGCACATTTCTAAATTCAATGTATAGTTTAAATCTTTATCCGTTAATATCAAAACCAACAAGAATTACAACTCATAGTGCTACGATAATTGACAACATTTTCACAAATATAACAAATGGGGATGTGACAGGTGGTATCTTAACAACTGATTTAAGTGATCATTTACCAGTTTTCACTATCTACAGAAATGATCAAAACATTACAAAAGAAGTTACAATTAAGAAAAAAATAATAAACACATCAAAAAAAGCTATGGATCAATTAAAAGATGATTTACAGAAGCAAAACTGGAAGGACGTGTATATTGATGATGTTAACAGATCATATGAGCTCTGTATGAAAATAATTGTGTGCAAAGAAATCGTAGAAAAAGAAATATTGTTGACCAACCTTGGATGACTAAAGGGTTGAGAAATGCTTGTAAAAAAAAAAACTTATATTCATGTTTCTTAAAAACGAGAACATAACAAGCTGAAGAAAAATATAAAAAATATAAAAATTAATTGGTAATGATTATAAGAAAATGCAAGAAAGAATACTATAGTGATTTATTAAACAAGAGCAATGGTGACACTAAAACAACATGGCGAGGAATAAATGATGCTCCACGTGGCTGGGGAGAGGGAAGTCTGGGCCTCCCTACTTAGGCTGCTACCCCCGCGACCCGACCCCGGATAAGCGGACGAAAATGGATGGATGGATGGACTCCTCTTGTCTCGCCGTCAGATTTGGCTCCTCTGGTCTCGCCGCATGATCCGGTTCTTCTGGTCTCGCCGCCTGATCCGGCTCTTCTGGTCTCGCCGCCTGATCCGGCTCTTTTGGTCTTGCTGTCTGCAGACCTCACGTCAGACTCGCCGCCTGCAGACCTCATGCTGGACTCGCCGCCTACAGACCTTACATCGGACTCGCCCCCTGCAGACCTCACGTCGGACTCGCCGCCTGCAGACCTCACACTGGACTCGTCACCTACAGACCTCACGCCGGACTTGCCACCTGTAGACCTCACGCCGGACTTGCCGTCTGCAGACCTCAAGCTGGACTCGTCATTTGCAGACCTCAAGCCAGACTCGCCGTTTGCAGACCTCAAGCCAGACTCGCCGCTTGCAAACCTCACGCCGGACTCGCCGCCTGCAGACCTCACAGTGGACTCATCGCGTACAGACCTCACGCCAGACTAGCCACCTGCAGACCTCACGTCGGACTTGCCGTCTGCAGACTCTTCTCCCGACTAAGCATCGGCTGCCAACTCTTTGCCAGCCTACTCATCGGCTGCAGACTCTTTGCCCGACTACTTATTGGCTGCCGACTCTTTGCCTGACTACTCACCGTCTGCCGACTCTTCGCTCGACTACTCATTGACTGCTGAACCCAGGCCCGACTTTGTAGCTACCGCCATCTCTGGCCTCGCAGTTGCCAGCACCACCATATTTGGCCCAGTAGCTGCCAGCACTGCTATCTTTGGCCCAGCAGCTGCCAGCACCACCATCTCTGGCCCTGTTCTGCCCTTCTTTAAACTCTGGTCCGGCTCTGGACAGTCCCCGGGCCGTCCACCTGAACTCTGGTCCGGCTCTGGACGGTCCCCGGGCCGTCCACCTGAACTCTGGCTTTACCTTGGACAGTTCCCGGACCACCCACCTGAACTCTGGCTTTGCCCTGGACGGTCCCCGGGCCGTCCACCTGAACTCTGCTTTTGCTCTGGATGGTCCTTGGGCTGTCCCTTACTTTGAACGTTGCCCAGGGCCGTTCATATATATTTGTGTTTTGGTTCCTCCTCGCTCCCAGATCTAGCCCTGTCAATTTTTGTTGAGATTTTGTCCATGACCTCTGTCCTTGTGTTTACCCTCTCCACCCACCCTGTTCTTGCTAGTATATTTTTATTATTTCTGGAGGTCCGTCAGGATGCCGGACCTTAAAGAAGGGGCTATGTCAAGGTCAGCGGCCCCCGCTGACCCCACTCCCTTTGGCCTTGCCTCCCACTCACTCCTTTTCTGTTATGTTTGCCCTTTCTGTCCACAGTCCTACCTTTAGATCCCTTATCAGTCATGTCACTCGGTGCAACATAAATGCTATGGGACATTGCGCTCTGCGTAGTTACCTGAAGGAATACAATCACGCATTTACGGCAGGGGCGTCAGCGTCACGCCAGAGGCCCCGTCCATCCATCGATCTCTTATTGCACTTCACCTCGCTTAAACCTGAACTCTCTCCCTTCGCGGGACTTCTCTGTTGCTTCATCACTCGACCAGAGGTGAGCTTTCTCCCTACATAGAGCGTACAGAGAATTATTCCTGCATACTACTGGGCTAGCGGAAGCTAGTCCGGCACATTTTTCCTTAACCCCAAAGTTTTTTCTTCTCCTCTTTCCGTAGACTGCTTCACTCGATGGCGCTAACTACGTCACACCGCTACCTCTGCTAATTTGTAGCAGGCTAACCAGCGAAAGCGACGCGACGGAGGAGACGTCTCAAATAAAAAGAAAAAAGATCTTGGAAGGACTCGCTCGTCTTATCTCGGACATGCCTCCGGAGAAAGGAAAGCGAAAGACAAGACTTCCAAAAAAGACCAGCAGGACAGCGAGCCCAACCTCGCACGCCTGCCCCAACGGATACGGTTTTTCCCTCTCAGCGACGGACACCCACGAGCCCTGTCCCGTCTGCTTGGGGATGCTGCACGCGAACATGGCGTTGGACGCACGTGAGTCTTGTCCACACTGCAGCCAGATGCTGGAGGCGGTGAGAAGGCACAGGGTGGACATCGACGCCAAGACCATGAGGGCTGCTACGGTGCAAGCAGACCCGGACACTACTGGGGCTCTCACTCCCGCGCCGGAGCTCGAGAGCATGGCTTTGGAAGACAGCAACCAAGTTGGTGGACTTAACAGTCGAATTTGACACTCGAGGCATGATAAACGAGGACGAGATCTCGATTTCAGCCTCAGGTAAATTTTCTGCAGACGACGCCGACGTTGAATACGGGGAACAGGGAGAAGACTTCTCCCGCACCCCGGTGCTTGTGCTCTTTTCCATCCCTGCTCTGTTCGACTTGTGTCACAGAGCAACGGACACAGTGCAGATCCCATGGCCGGAGACTCCACCTCGTCAACAAGTCACGAGGTTGGCAGGAAATTATTTTTATTCAAAGCAGCAGGCCGCCATGAGGCAAAGGATGCCCGTCTTCCCAGACTTCCTCATAGAGCTGACTCGCACCTGGTCTCAGCCCAGAGCTCCCATGCTGCTGCCGCTCTCCCAGTTTCTCGACGTGGACGGGATGGATGAAGTGGGAATAGCCAATGTGCCTCAAATTGAGGACACGCTGGCATCTCATCTGGCTCCCAAGTCATCCGGGACAAAACCTACTCTCCCTAGCAAAGCCTGTCGAGCTTCGGCTTCTCTGCTCGAGAAATGCTACAGGGCTCAGGGCCTCGCGGTGCGCGCAATGAACGCGTCCGCAATGATTCAAGCGTACCTGTCTGAAAAACTACAGGAGCTCCAGGTAACGTCAGACAAGCAAGCTGCCGCGGAGCTGCTGTATGAAGCCCACAAGGCAACAGACTTTGTGCTCCGCATGATAGGGGACAGCAGCTGTTGCACAAGGCAGAGGAATGGCAGAGGTGGTCATTGCAATATGCCATCTGTGGATGACCCTAACTGACCTCCCGGATGGACAGAAAATTCTTTTTTTCCATCATTCGATAGAACCGATTGGACTTTTTGGAAAAGCGCTGGATCGAATTCAGACCATGCTGGACCAGAGGCGCAAACAGGCTGAAGCTCTCCGGGTAGGCATCCCCAGGAGAACCGTTGCTCCCCAGGGAGTCAGTTGGGAGCAGAGCACCGTAGCCTCGACACCACTCAGCCACATGTGTCCCACCGCAAAAGCGGGCGGCGTACGAGGTCGAGCACCGGCAGAAACCACTGCCGGGCCCACCTCGGACCGAACATGCCTAGAGTAAGAACAGATTTGTTCCCCGCTAGGCGGACCGGTACAGAACCTCCTCGGCGAATCGGGACACCAAACAGAAGCATGCCTGATGAACCAGGACCGCTTCTTAACTTTACACGATCACTCGCCCACGCGGTACGGGAAATTATCTTTTCACGTCCAGACTTTGTTTGTAGCACGGTACAAAAAGCTGGTGACTTTGGTTTAGACACAAATCATGTTCTTTCTGTCGTGAGTGACATAAAGTCAAATATGTGACTGGCCGTGGCAAAACCAGGAACAAGTCTCCCCTGGGTCATTTTGAGTTATTTACAGAATCTGAAAGTGTGGGTTCTAAGCTATCCGATGATGCCAAACACATGGCACTCAGAAAAAAATAAAGAAGATACAGCCATTTAAGTGTGGGTTCTAAGCTATCCGATGATGCCAAACACATGGCACTCGGAAAAAAAAATGAAGAAGATACAGCCATTTCAATGTTGGCAATCTGCAAATAATATTAGTGAGAAAACAGGCCTCAAAGTTTTAGAAGAATGTCCCCATTCCAGAAGCCTTACCTGGGGGTGTTAACAATTGTTGTTCATTTACATTAATTTGCCTTAACCCCAACCCCCAGCACTGACTGTCAACACAGATTCTGCCTAGGAAGGTGTGTAAAGCTTCAGCTTTGCTGGCAAAATTCCTTTTGATCTTTTAAAAAAAAACTAGAAAAAACAATTGTATTTTATGTTATTGTGCCATGTTTTACACATTAATAATGTTGATTGTTGTGTCATAGAGTTATTGTTACAGCCCACCCGAAAAAATAAGGGTCACATCTAAGGAGGACACAGAAACTGAGTAAACTCAGGAGATGCTTATGTTACACAGAAACCTCACAGGTCTTGGCCCACGTTTCTGTTCACGTGTGACTCTGTCTGTGTAATCTTGTTTACTGTCAGCATCTTGTTGGCTGTCAGCATCATGACCTTCAGGATGTTGTTGTGTGTCAGCAATTGGTTTGCTGTCAACATCCATGGCAATGTTGGTAGTAGTGTGCGCTGAGTTATTTGTGTGCTCGGAGTTATCAAAGACAAAGTCATGCATTGTACCAGTTCGGTCATCCTCTGTATCATTCAAGTTTTCAAACAACCAACTTATGTCCACTATCTCCTCAGAGCTTAGTGGTATGTTGCCTTTTTCCTGGAACTTCTGTGACCTTTTGCTACTCCCGGACTGTCCAGTCCGCAGTGCAGGGGCAGGACCTTTGCTCGGTGTAGACCGCGGAGGGTCACTTAAAGAGCGGGCGTCCACCGTTTGTGGTTTTTTGCTTATCTCGGGCAGCTTCGTCCGAGGTGCAGGGACAGGACGTGTGCTCGTCCTTTGAAATCGTTTTATGTACTCTGGGTCTTGTCTGAGCCACTCTGGCTCATTGTTCCAGCGGACACCTTCATGTCGTGGTTTTTTAGTTCGAAAAACATGTTTCTTCTCGCCTTTTTTAGGAGAGGGAGTTGATGAACTTGTCCCTTCCAGCTCCAGCGAGTGGGATTTGACCTTGTCTTGGTAATGTAGTTCACGCTCTGGTTTTGTTTTTAACCAGATCGGGTCAGGGAGTTGACGAACATCAAAACCATTTATAGCACGCCGTTTTATTTTTAATTGCTCAATCTCACTTTTTAACTCAAGTTGTTCTTGTTGAAAATTTTCTCTTCTGCGAATGTTATCTTGCCTTAACAATTCAAGTATTTCAGTGAGCAGCTGTAAAGCTTCATCACAATCGTTATCTCCCATCTTTTTGTTTTGAATTCGTTTGATCTCACGTTTTAACTTAAGTTTTTCTTGTTGAAAAGTTTCTCTTCTGCGAATGTTACTAAGCCTTAACGATTCAAGCTTTGCTGTGAGCAGCTGTAAAGCTTGATCATAATTGTTATCTCCCATCTTTTAGTTTTGATTTTGTGTGAAAAAAATCAAAAGATTGTTCTCATGTTAGTGTTTGCAAATAAATATTCACTTTTAATGTAGCACTGAGTCAAATAAACTAATCAGCTGAGGTTTACGCGTTTCACTGTGTAATAAGTATTCATAGGTACCTTTTTCAGGTTTTTACCCTCAATGAACTTTGTAAAAGTTAAATGCACTCTTGCAGTGTTAACTTTAAAATAGAACTTACGTTCAAACAACAGTTACTAACTAACCCAAGCAGCCTGATTTCCGTTTTTCTTACTCAAACGCTTATAAAAGAGGGCTGACTTAAATGCAATGACTTCACTAAAATGTGACAGGATGCTGCTTGAGCATGCCTTTAAAAAGATGTCTCGCAGTCTCAGTGAAACTGATTTCGTACTGCATTTGACAGTTATCAGGAGTGAAAAATGTACTTTCGTTTGTTATTTTAAGCTTTTCATTTAAAATAAACTGGAGTCATTAATTTTACACAGAAAACGTTAAAAATGCGATTTTTAACTAAAAGTGTACAGATGTACAACAATTCTGTTTAAAATTCAGAGATGTGAAGAGCTTAATGTGGAAATTCTCTGTTCTCCATCATTTTTTTTTTTTTTTAATTTGAAAATCAAATAAAAAATGCTTTTTGAGTGTTATTTTAAATCTCTTCAGTATTTAAAATGAGCATAAATTGTTTGTCTGTACCTCTGTTATTCTAAAATTTGTATTTAGAATAAACAGGAGTTTTTGTTTGTGTACAGAACAATTTTAAAAGCTGGTAATTCACCATAAAAATGCTGACTTCTTTATGATGTCTTTGGCAAACTCATCTGTCAACGTCTTTTAACCAACAGGGGGCAGCTTCGAGACTCAATGTTAACCACGAGGAAACTGATTTTTCTAATCAGTATTTAAACTAAAAACAACCTTTTCAGAGTTAGTTTCTAGTGTATCAGTGATAAACGCTCGAACCGCGGTCTTGTCAGAGACAAATTCATGTTGTTAGACAGTTTAGATGGCTCGAAATGAGTGTTTAAACTCTCAATGAAATCTCTTTTCACCGTGTGTGTGTGAACTGCGTCTGATTGTCACTCGAAACGCACCAGGAAATGACGACACAAATAGGCGGGTCGACGCAGCGCGTCACCAGCTCTGCTGTGCTGAGCGAGGCGGAGCTCGCTACACAGATACGTGACGTCAACCAATCAATCACAGTGGTTGTAGTTCATTCCAAGCATTCATGGTAAATGTAGTTTTTATTTACCTTCGACCAATGTAGTACCGGAAATGACGACAAAGTGGGTTGGTCGCAACGGCGTGCGACGTGATTGACAGCTCACAACAGCGAATCAGCGTTCGCCACAAGAGTGATTGACAGCACACAACAGCGAATCAGCGTTCGCTACATGAGTGATTGACAGCACACAGTACTCGTTTCATCCAATCACAGCTCATAAACAAACGTGTACTTGGACACGTAGCTCTAACGTTAGCTCGCACAACAGACCACAACTTTATAGACTCTTAAAACAACTCAAACGCTTCAATTTAACTCCCCAAAACTCTGAAACATGCGGCGAACACACCTAGACAGGCCAACTTAGTTACGCTCAGTAACACAGCACTGCAGCTGTTGAACAAACACGGACTCACTCGGAGCGCGTAAAGGTCGGTTCCGGTCCACTTCGTCGTGGAGCAGAAACTTGGGTCTGAACAGAACCACTATCCGACTACGTTCTACAGTAATATGCTTCTATGACCTGCTCTAACATGTAAAATGCCACAACAGCAATCTTGTAGATGTTAAATTAGCTTTCAGGCTTCTGACTCGGCGGTCAAACAAAGCTTTGTACAGGAGTCTGCGTGAACTGGACCGAACCAGGACCAGAACCACCACAGACCACGGCTGACAAAACTTCACCTGAATGCTTCCAACAGCGTCTAACAGAGTTGAAACAATAATAATCTCACAGCTTCAAATGATAAAAACATGCAGAATCTGCCTGCTTTGAACACTTCCAGCCAAAATTATTATCCTCAGAGTTTAAAACTTGGATCCTTTTATGCAAACATGACGTTACAGTTCATGACTGAGACCACAGATATCAATAAACTTTCAGAACCACGTACGAAGGCCACCAGATGTAAGAATTATGAGGAGGTCAATATTAATACTGACCTCTTTATCCTTAATTAATCTACTTATTCAGATTGAATAGTAAATTCACGGATTCTGTTCTTTTTCAGTTTACCCAATATTTCTGTGATCTTTATGATGGATAAATAAACAGAGCCATTAAGTGACAAAGACGTTAACTTAGTTTGATATGTCAAAGAGACACTATCATTTATTTAAATAAATCAACTAAATTAACACCATTACACTTGATTGACATGATTTCACTTTCTTTCACATTAAAACGTCAGCACACTTAAATTCAACACAACAGACTTCAATATTGGATGTTAACATATTTAGTCTGTGGGCTCTTTAAACTTAAAATAGTTTCCGGCTTAGATTGAGAGGGGAAAGAATAGGAGGAAAGATTTAAGAAGAAATTATCCTGAGCATGATACCAGAGTGACACTTCTCCTCCGACTTCTGCTAAAATCCAAGTACGTTTTGTAAACAGCTCTTTTACCTTTCGACGACAGTCTGATAAAGAGATGACACCAGCCTTCAGATGCACAGAGTCCTTAGTCCCAGCACGTCCAAAACTGGTTTTAGTTTACGTTTCAACGTCTCCTGGTTTTTGCGTTGGTCATCAGAGAATATGTCAGCTTCAGGCCTCTGACTTCAAGATAAACTTATTCCAAGAAGGAATAGACAAGGTTCTTGATCTTACGCTTGTTCGAAGTAGACTCATAACAGCCTGTTATCAGTCCTTAGCTGAAGACGCCGGTCGTTAGCTCTTGACCACACGTGTCCAGCTCTTAGGAAAGTTCACATCTCTTGAAGTTCCCAGCAACTCTCTGAAGCGTTCTCGCACAGTTAGAACTTAAAAATCAGCAACCAAGAGAGGAGTGCACTTGTGTTATCAGGTCCAAGGCCACAGCTAGAGCAGAGGGAAATTGTTTAGGAAAAGACAGAGCAGCTGGAGCCTTGTTCATGAAAAACAACGGATTAAACTGTCTTCTTATTTCTAAACAAAACAGTCGGGTCTCTGTGACCCGCAATTTCACCTTTAACATAGCAGTGAACACAGTTTAACTCTCACAGAATAACACAGCTTAAAAGCACACATCATGAAAATGACAAAAGTTATTCTTTTGATCACATCAGCCTAAAATCAAAGATAGAAATAGTCTCTTTTGGTGACTATATTTATCAGATTATAGCTAAATGAATGATTTTGTAGTAAATGTCTTGCTTTACTGAGAGGTCAGTAAAGGTCATCACTGGACAGTTCAAAAACCTTAATTTGACCCTGGGTAGGTCCACTACATATATATATATATATATATATATATATATATATGTATGTATATATATATATATATATATATATATATATATATATACATATATATATATATATATATATATATATATATATATACAGGGAACCCCCGAGGTACGAACGATTTAGGGACCTAAGAACCGTTCGCAGCTCGATCTGCCGTAGCTAGGGGGTGAAAATATCGTCCCGTTCGTAGGTCCTTATTCCGTTCGCAGCTCGCGGAAATACCGCTAACGGAGCGCCGCGCACACATTTAAGCATGTACAGTAGTGTACTGTAATGTTAAACATTGCTATTCACATTTACAGAATAAATAAAAACATATTTTCTTACTTTGAGATGGTCATAGCCGACATCTTAGGTTGCCATGCGTTGTTGTTATCAGGCCGAGCAGCGCGACGAGCAAACCACGGGAGCTGCTCGAGGCCTGTGTTAGCTCTCGAGGCCTGTGTTAGCTTCTGCTAGCCAGGCCATGAGCTGGTGTTGGAGCGGCGGTGCGGCCCAATCGGCCATCAATCTGCAGCTGCTTCTCCGCCTGAGACGTCCACAGAGCTCACAGAGCGATTCCAGATAGTAATTAATCCATATGAGGCAATCCTGATCAACAAGTCTTCCAAACCTTGCTGCCTGTAGCCGTGACTAACCCTAAGATGGCTGGCCTCCGGTGACTGGCGACCTTCTTCCTGTTATGACCGACCTTCTTCCTGTTATGACCGGAAGTTGCACAATTATTGCGCAATCATGACAAAAATGATCAGAAATGATCATTTTTTATCATAATTATTATTTATAAAGCCTTTAAAACAACCACAGCTGCAACAAAGTGATGTACACATGAAATTAAGAACATTTAAACACAAAAAAATAAAAAAAAAATATATATTTTTTTAATACAGTAATTTCATATTTTTATTAAATATGATACGTTCGTAGGTCCCGTTGTTCGTAGGTCGATGGAGTCGTAAGTGGGGGGTTACCTGTATATATATATATATATATATATATATATATATATATATATATATATATATATATATATATATATATATATATATATATATGTATACATTTTTAACTCTTCCCACATCTTGCAATATTCTAAACAATGTTTTCTAAACTCTAAAGCTCTAAAAGACAGAATGTCATGATTTCAGCTCCCTGCCTCCGCTGCGCTCAGCCACTTGCAAGTGCTCTTGGCCACGCCCACTTCTCCACTCTGCATGGAGATCAGCTGATCAGCTGCAACAGGAAACTTATCCTGAAGTATGGGTTGCATAGAGGTGCAGGATGAAGCTTTTTCTGCAGCTATAGGCTGCACGAATGTGCAGCAGGTGCAAAATAATTTAAAATAATGTATTTTAAATAAAAATTCCACACCAGTCGTGCAGCTCATCCATCAATCAGCCAGTTGTGTGTCATGTCCAATCTTATTTTGAAAAACCGCGATAGAGCGAGTCCGCGATAAACGAACCGCGAAGTAGCGACGGACTACTGTATTATGGTGTTCCTGCTAAAAGAACAACTAGGCTGCATTTGTAGTGCTACAGCTAGCTGCTGCTAGTTGCACTTGTTGTTGTGCGTATATAACCATGCAATAAAAAACTAGCGTCAGGGTGAAGGTTTATGCAGAATATTTGAGGCTGGATTACTTTGAAGACAGCAGCAAACCACTTTCTTCTTGGCCTCGCTGAAAGTGATCTCGTCTGTCCAGTCAGAATAAAAGTTTCCACAAATGAAATTCATACATCAAGCATAGCTACAAGATATTATTGTGTCTTAATCTTTCTACAAAATCTAACTTTAGAAAATCTGAACAATTGCTCTGCTGTATTTTAAGCTTCCCCCTTTTAAATTAAAGTTTGTTTTTCTTTCAGAGCCAAGGTCAAATCCGTATCTTTCCTTCTACCTGTTGATGACATTTACACCAACCGGCCTGTTCTGACCAAACACCTGGAGCTGGAGGAGGAGCCGGAAATCACCGGCCTGGCCTCCATAAGTGAGACTGATTCCTGAGGGAACCTTTTGAATGTTTTGGACTCATCACTGGGACACTGAGCCAACTCAAACTGGACCTCTGTGGCCTGATGCAAAGTAATCTCTTTATTTAGGTCAGTTTAGATTGCTAACTCGTATTGAGTAAACCAGGAGACCGATTTTCATCACACCTGACCACAAGCACAGAAGATTCTGGTTACAGGTGTTGCTTTCAGGTGGCCATGTCAATCTAAGCCTGGTCAGCAGTGATGAGACACGGACTCCTCTGCAGAGAGGATCAGGTGTCCGGACTCCTCCTGTACCTGAGCTGCTGCTTCAAGGTGATACGCACACACCTGCAGGCGACAGACCTTTCACACGCCGCCCGCTGACTCAGACCTCGTGAGCAGCCTCATTATTTATTCACCTGTTTCTCCTAACAACGTGGACTGCAACACACAGCCAGAACACCAAGTGAACCCGTGACCCATTTGACAGAACGTTCTGAACGAGCGGGGCTTTGCCCCCTGACCCCACACTTCTGTCCCCGCTCTCGTGCGTCCACTTGTCCTTTGGAAGACGCCAGTGTTGTTCTGCTGAATACAGCTGAGCAACGTTTAGGTCATGCATGTAAAAGTGGAATTACTTGTAAATAGGATTGGAAATATTTTTTAAAAGGCTTATTTTAATTAAAAACATTTAGCGTCGTGTTTTGTTCTACTTATATGAAACTAAGTTTTCTATGTAAATATTTTAATGTGATTTTTTTTTAAGTTAGAATGACATTTCATTTTGCAACAAAGTTCAGTCAGGTCCTCTGGACGGTTTCTTTTTTCTAGGTTTGAAGGATTTTAATAATAATAATAATAATGTCATATTTTTGTCATCTATGCATGTTTCCACACGAGACAAAATTTGACTTTGCATTTAACCCAATCACCACCAGGTGGCAGCGGGCAGCTATAGAAAGCGCGCCGGGGAGCAGTTGTGATTAGATGTGCTGCTCAAACACACCACAAAACTATGCTGTGACTGGGGTTCGAACCAGGGTCCTCCGGGTCCCAAGTCCAGTTCCCTTGCCACTACACCATCTAATAACGTTTTATATCTTTTTACAAGCTTTTGAACATTTATGCAAATGTGTGTGTGTCTTTATTTAGCACTTTTAAAGGTCTACACTTAGTTTAGAAGAACCATTGCTTACTTTACGTTTTAAAAACAAACTCACAAGTACTAAAATTAAGCTTATCTGCTCACATTTCATATAGTCACACAAGCTAATCATACATTCTGATTGGGCACCTCGAACAGGTAAGATAATGACTCCTCACTTCTGCGCAGGGAACAAAATGCTTCTTTGTCCTGAACAGAACTGAAGCACATGGGCAGAATGTGTAGGCCTCAAGCCTCAACATTTACCAACCATAAAATAAAGATAAATCACAAACACATAAGTTTAATACAACTGATTAACAGTAATCATTCATAGTTCTAACAATACTTAGCAAACACTAATTAGAACAGATTATGGGACTGAGTTGGTTGTGGCTCCTCAGACTGATGAAGTCCTTTGGATGAAGGACGACACATTTCAACAAAAAATGAAACCGTCCAGATGACCTGAGTGAACTTTTTTATTTTTATTTACCTGGATTACTGAAGATGGACTTTGACACATTTTGTTTTGTATGTAACAATATGAGGCAGTTTTTTTTTTCTTTTTTTTCCCCGAACTGAGGCAATCATTTGATAAAATGTTTATTTTGCTGTAATGTAGTGAATCTTTGCTGTGCTCGTAGTCTTTAGTTTGGATTTTACACGGTCGACATGCAATATTTTGCACACTGGGAATGCAAACATGCCACAGATTCTCAGATAATCCGAACAAAACGAGTAAGGAAACTGGGCTTTTTGATTAGTGACCAGGTTTCGCTTCGTATTCGAGGGGCTTTCTTTGTTCTGTGGGACTCAACACAGCTTTGAGTCTTATCTCCAGGCAGTATCACGTCAATTAGCACCTTCATGCATGTGACAGAACATTTCATGGTAAATGGACTGCAATATATCACTATTTTGTCTTATCAAGATACTCAAAGTGCTCTACAATCAATTTAAAACATGCACCAGGTAAACAAGGACGGCCCCATCAGGCTCGCAAAATGAAAAGCTCAGTATTGTTCATGAGCTTGAATCTCATCTTTCAGTCTTATTATGAGCTGCTATCCATGCTGCTGATCTTATGCTGCTGATTTATTCCATGCCATTCATTCGTACTCATCTGCTCACACAGACTCATGTTCGTGCTGCTGCTGTTCGGCGTATTGTTTTTGCACCACTAGTGTATTCTTAGTTTAGCTTATTTCTTAGCTCATGTCTAATTAGATCTTATTACTGTTTTTCTTTTAAATGTTATACTTTTGTTGGATGCGACTGGGACTCTGTGTACACAATTTTGTTCCACCACACAGACCACGTGATGTGAATGACAATAAAGAAATCTTGGCCTTATTCTGAGAAAGCTCCACAGCTGAGAAGCAAAACGTTTTCAAGTTAATCCGTCTTTAATTCATATCGTTAGCATTGCAAATGCTAATATTTCATAGATTATGAGGTGGATGAGTTTTAGTTAAAGCATACAGGTGGTCCCCGACTTACGAGCGAGTTCCGTTACTACGACTATCTCGTAAGACGAAAATTCGTACGTCGGAACACGAAACACGTGTCGCTCGTGTGTCCGGATTTTTGGTCGTAAGTCAGAAACATACTAGTTCATAAACATGCTCAGAAAGTTGTTTACAAACTGTTAGCTAACACACTTTCATCTACAAACACATACCAGTGCTGTATTTTCTGTACAACTTTACTGTTCGTTAGTCAGCTCGTAAGTCCGGAACCACGTAGGTCAATGTGCTCGTAAGTCAGGGACCACCTGTATTTGTCAGTATGAGCTCAAATGCAATATAAATAATTTACATTCTTCGATAGTGTTCTGTTTTTGTCAGGTCCAGTTGGTCCAAGAAATGTTACTTTTCTTCCCATTGATCACCAGCTCCTTTATGTGGTTAATGATCTGTTAACATACAGCTAAAAACATCAGACGTGTCTGTAAAAAGGAATGATGTCACTGTGTTTGTACAACTTTGCTGAAGGTTCAAGATCAAGAAGCGAGTTGAACACCGAAAAGCACAAAGGTTCCTCTTGTCAAGACATCCTGAACTCCAGCTTCACTTCTGATTGGGGCCGTTTTTGACAAAGTAGATTCCCTAGATCTGTACATGTGAATAAAGCTGACAGCCACAGAGGAATGAGACGTTTGAGTGTTTGGACATTTTGCAAGTTTGTAAAATTATTTGCAAACTTCCATCAACATTTGTCATCATCAAGACTTCCAGCATTTTAAAACCAATAAATGAACACCTTGTAAAAATACATACATTTGCCCTTATGCAGTTTTATTCTGTTGAAACATGTTAAAGAACAACCAAATGTCTGTAAAATCAGCTTTTCTTACATCTTGGAATTTGTCCACATGCAAATTTTTTGTTGAAAACAATTCACTTCAGTTTATCTTCTCCATTCATCACAAAAACACAACAAAACTTTCAAAACTGGAATCGCACCTAGATCCACTGACGTGAATAGGAAAAAAAGACTATTGATTTCATGAAGTTTTTACTGAAAAAAAAAAATCTAATTATATCTTGATTCAAAAGAAAACTAAAAAGTGACGTTTTCAGAAAATAAAACCAATCACAAACTCACAACTGCAAAATTATGCAAGCATTCTTTATTTCTCAAGCAAACACACTATTCAGAATTTGGTAATTAGAAAAATAGCTGCAACACATTTGCTTTATATATATATATATATAAATTATAACAAACATATGTTACAGTCAACAGCTGTGGAAAATGTCAAAGTGGTCCTTGAACGTTCATGTCGTTGTAAACTGTTGAGTTAAACAAAGCTAAAATATAAACTGTGTTATGTGTCACTCATGAATTTTACACCCTGAGATAAATCTGTCTACAAGTTCACTCTGATGCTGTAAAGTCTCTCAGAACTGCTGCTCACATAAAGTTGGAGTAACACTTTCCCTCTTTAGATTAAAGTTTCTTTTCTCTTCACGTTTTGTCATTTTGCTGCACGATGAACCTCCGAGCAAGTCTTGCGTTCTTTGTTTCTTTCTAGCAATTTTATCCAAATAATGGAGCAACATGACGTGGCTATTTTATGCTAAGAGTTCATTTGTAGGCGTACTGTATGTACTTTGCCAAACTTTTAACACCTTAGTGTGTTAATAAATCTGCAAGAAATAATTATTTTTATTTTATTTCCATTCTTCACCTCTTACCTTTGCACATCTTGAGCTCACCCAGTGGATAAAATGATCTGAACTAAAATAAACACTAAAAATACATAATATTTTAAACTGTGGTTTAATAAGGGACTGAAGTGTGCCTCATACCATAAAATGTAAGATTATGCATGGGATTTGGAGTAATTAAATTAGAGCAACAAAATACCACCAGCTGCGATTTTATTTGGCCATAATTACTTAATTACAAAATATGATCTGAGTAAAATAATTAAAAAATGACTTTTTATCTTACATTTCCAAAGCTGGTGAATCCTGTTTAGATTCAAATAAGACCAGGAAGGTTTATGAGCCATATAATCTTGGTCTCTCTGACACACCATCTGTAGTGTTTAGACAGCTAATGGAGCAAGAAAACTACTGTACCGATAGTAAGAAAATCTGTTTTCTCTCAACAGTAGCTGGGTTTTATATGAATATTTGTAACTAAACTTTTACGCCCTCTGCTGATCAGAAACTGCAAGTGAAGGTAGATCCTTAAAAAAAAACACACTTGAATAGTTGAATAAATAATCATTCAAATCCTTCATGCTCATTCAAATATTTCATTCTTATAAAGCACAAATAAAAAAAATGAAATTGCTTTAAAAAGTAGTAACAACTTCCAATGTGGTTCTCTTTCAATAAATAAAATAAAATACCCACAAGATTACATTGCTGGAAAGAAGTGAGTCTGCATACCATATTTTTCGGACTATAAGGCGCATTAAGTGAAACAAAACAGTCAGATAAGTCAAACTTTATTCAACTCATTCACGTTAACTACATCAAATCAGTTTGAGGACAGTAAGCACAAGTAGAATTAATACATAAGGTGCAACAGATTATAAGGCTCACTGTCAATTTTTGAGAAAATCAAAAGATTTTAAGTGCACCTTATAGTCAGAAAAATACGGTAGTTTGTTTTTATAGACAGTAGTTGTTTAAAGCTGAAATAAGATCCGGAGCATGCAGTGGAGATGAACCTCGTGTGTTGTTTAGATCCAGGTGTGTTTCAGGTGTGCAACGAGGCCTGCAGAGCAGTGGTGTAGTCTACGTGATACGCAGGTATACGCCGTATACCCACTAGAAAAGCTTGGGGATTTCCGTATAACCACTTAAATGTGCCCAATGATACGTAACGTGACAACAAACACGCGTTGCATAAAGATAGATTATGTTCGCTGCTCATAAAGGCTGCGCTTTGGTCCGCAGGCTGGAGCGCGCGCGCTGCGCGTGCACTGTGCCGTGCGGCGAAATGCATTCAGGACACTTCACTGCGCCACGCGTCTCGCGGTTGCCATGGTTTCGTGTTCCTCTGTTGTACGTGAGGCTCACAGCCATTGGCTGAGCTGAGCTCACTACCATAGTTCTCTGCTCTGTGATTGGTTTCTTAAGAAGCTCCTTTATGATTGGCTGCTCGGGATGCAGCCGGGCAACAGACACGGTGTGGTAGAGCATTTTCGCTAACGACGACAGACTCAAAATGAAAAGGAAACAAGCTACACTTTTTGAATGTTTTTATAAACCAGCTGAACCCGAAGCTACAGAGACAACATTAGAAGAACCTACCAGTTCGACGGCCGAAACCAGCCATAATGAGGTTGATATCTGCATTTCCCCAGGTAAGTGTCGGCTAGTACAAGTTAGCTGAAGCTAGCTCAAGCAGCAAGTAACTGCATGTTTTTATCGACCTTTTCTGATGCCAAACTCCAAAATGCGCATCAAGAAACCTTGATGGAAACACGGTTACTGTCCAGAATTTTACAGTAACATTTCATATAAATAAATATGTGAATATAAAAATGATTTGTTTGTGACAAAGTCTGTCACTCCAATAATCAACAAAATGCTATGCTTTTTACTCTGTTTTAAAACTCCTTGTTTCATTTTTAGATCCAAATTGGCCAGCCTTGTGGAGTGAAAGTCAGGCTCGGGAATTTAAAAACAGACATCCCTGGTTGGAATGGAGGAACAAAAAATTAGGTAAATATAAAAAAATATGGGAACCAATTTGTATATAAGGTTTAATTGATATATTTCCAACATTAACATATTATGACTTGATAATTTTAAAATAGTCTGATAATCATATCTTTCAAAAGTTTAGTACAGTATATTACATGAGAAATTATATATATGTGTGTGTGTGTGTGTGATCATTTCATTTTCACGTTTTAGTTGGTCATAATGCAAAAGTGTATGCAAATAATAATGAAAGGTAATAATGAATGTAATTGTCGACACATGCTTACAGTCTAGTGAATCAGTAGATTCTAGTATTATTACTGGTATCAGGAAATATTAAAAAATATACAATTATGACAATTTTTATTTACTTCCTGCAGGATGTGCTGTTTGCAGTACCATAACGTCAACTGGTGTCCTGACTGAAAAGAGGGTCTCCATATCGGAGGAGTGGGCCTCCTTCAAGATCCAGTCATCAGGCTCAGGTTTGTTGTGCATTTATTAAAATGTAAGCATCACAGACATTTTGCAATGTTAAATATGCTTAAAATTCAAAATAAATTGTCAATTACATTGCACTACATTGCATTTTTGTCTCTAAATGTCCTGATTCATCTCAGTAATCTAGGTAGAAAAAGGAAAAATTAAGTACCGGTAGGTCCTCCGGACAGGTTTTTGTCTCTGAGCACAGTATACCCACTACAAAAATGTAGACTACACCACTGCTGCAGAGCCTTCATGTCCCTCAGCAGCCTCAGGTTCCTCTTACTCCTCTCTCCAGGCTGAACTTTGAGAGATCTTGCGGATCGACTTCTGGTGGAAACTCGTCCTTTGCTCCCACTGTTCTGTCTGGATTTAGCTTCCTTTCTCAGCTTCATGATCTAAAGCACAAACGTGATTTATTTTTTTAAAACAAAATATGTTAAAAGAAGGTACGTCTATTTAAAAATGTGAGCTTTGTGATGAAATACCTGCAATTTATGTTTGTGGAGTTTGCTGATCTGTTCTCCTTTCCTCTCCATTTTCAGTAACAGGCTCTCCTGCTCCCTCTGAAGGTCTTTTCTTTCCTCGGTAGAGACACTGTTCTCCACCTGCCTCATCAACTCATCGTGCTCCCTGGAACACAGACAAATAAAACTCAACACCGTCATCAAATGACAATCTGATATCCTCAATTGTATTTTGTTTGCTAATGACACTACTTTCTTTTGTCAGAGTCAGAGTCCTTTTATTAACATTGCACAAGTTTGCACCAGTACAGCGTGAATATGTATGCACAGTCATCCTGAAGGGGACTACGTGTATGAAGCTGCTGCTATCAGGACACCATATGAGACATCAAAAGATACATCACATTTTGTCTTTCAGCGCGGCCTCTCCCATCCGTATCGGGATGAAGGTTATAGGTGTGAAAACAAGGAAAGAGCCATGAGGGTAGTAGCGTTGGTATTACAAAAAAGATATATCACATTTTGTCTTTCAGGACACCATATGAGACATCAAAAAACTCTACCAGCAAGCACACATTTAAGACAAATCACATTTGCATTTGAGGGCGAAGCAGTGAGATAAGTCCATGAGCTCCATTCAGATTAGCCAGAGTTCTGATGATGACGTGATCAGCCAGCCTTATCTGACTCAGAGGACACAGTACAGTTCTCTGGGGAGGGTGTGTGTGTGTGCACCAGAAGCTTCATTTCTTCAGTTTCTCCACTCGGGAGATTTTTGTTGTCAGCCCGTCCTGGCTGACTCAGGGAATCCGATTAGATTAGCATGAATTATCTTTAGGGCAGGCTCACAGTGTTCTTGCTGTGGCCTTGAAATCTAGGTGGCTGTCTGGAATCCAATACACTCCAAATTATGGGGAAACTTTTTCACCGACCCGAACTATAAATCAACCTCCAGATGTGACCCTCCTGGGTGCTGTACACAAGTCCCGAACCTTATCGGTGGTCTGCGGTCCTCTGCCGCATCCACTTTGTGATTCAGCTCATAAAGCAGCTGGTTCATCGATGTCACAGCTCGGATCACAGACTTGGTCTGAGAAGGAAGCTTAGTCAGTGCGTTGATCATCTCGGAAATCTTCCTGATTTTCCGATAGAAGAGAACTCCACACAAGTCAAAAAGCAGAGCACCTGCTATCATAATTCCAATTATGAATATATCCTCCACATCCTCGACAGAAAGCACGTCCAGGCATAACATCTTCCATTCGCCCCAGGAATCCATGATATACCCGGCAGGATGCGACTGCAAAGGGCAAGCCGGTTCCCCAGGACCGGAACGTTTCGTAGAAATTTTTTTAATCAATAGAGTTAACAGCCCACAAAACCAGATCCATCGAGAATTTACGTTCGAGCGAGCACTGAAAAAAATAAAAACTGCAGACAGGACAAAGTGGCAAAGCAGGGAGAGGAAAACTCAGGAGGAAAGGAGGGAAGCTGCTGCTCCGTCGAGTGCCAGAAGTGAAAAAAAATGTTGTTCGGGTGGAGACTTAAATCAGATGTTTGAATTAATGAAGATGGAGTTTGCTAAAATACAAACTTGGTTTGAATTAAATAAGTTATCTTTGAAAGTTTAAAAAACCAATTATATGATATTTAGTAAAAAAAAAAAAGTTAACTGTGGATTTTCCTTTCAAAATTGATGGTGTTGAAATACGCAGAGTGAATGAAGTAAGGTTCCTGGGAGTAATTATAGATGATAAACTGTCATGGAAGCAACATAGTGTATTAACTTTGTAAGAACTAAAATATCTAAGTCCATGGCAGTACTGTATAACTCTAGACAAGACATCCCCCTCTCCACCTCTGTTACAAATCTTGGAATAAAAATGGACTCTCATCTTACATTTGAAAATCACATTAAGCATCTGTTTAAAACCTGCTTCTTCCATCTTCGAAACATCTCCAGACTTCGCCCATCTCTGACTTTTTCTGATGCTGAGAAACTCGTCCATGCCTTTGTCTCCTCCAGGCTCGACTACTGCAACTCCCTGTTTATTGGAATCCCTGGCAAAAATCTTCAGAAGCTTCAATATATTCAAAACAGTGCAGCAAGGATTTTATTGAGAGCTCGTAAATTTGAACATATTACACCCATTCTCCATAACCTCCATTGGCTTCCTGTCACCTACAGAATTCAGTACAAAACTGCTCTCATTACACACCAATGCTTACACGGAACTTCACCTGACTATCTAAAGGACATTCTTGCACCATATTCATCCACCCGGTCTCTACGATCACAGAACAGTAATCTACTTCACATTCCACGAACCAAATTAAGGACCATGGGAGACCGGGCATTCTGTGTGGCTGCCCCCCGCCTATGGAACTCCCTCCCTGACTACCTGAGAGCTCCACAGTCACTGGTTGACTTCAAAAACGGCTTAAAGACTTTTCTTTTTAAGCAAGCCTATTCTGCCTCCACATGATTCTGTCTTTAATCTTAGTTGATATCATTATTGATTTTACTTGATTTTATCACTTGTTTTATTTGTTGTATCACTTTGAGATTTTTATTAATGAAAAGTGAGGTATAAATTGAATTTATTATTATTATTATTATTATTATTATTATTATTATTATTATTATTATTATTATTATTATAAGTAAGGGACTTACTGAATGATAAAGCTTTGTGTTTGCTGTTCAATACGATTATTGTGCCGCATTTAATTTACAGTGTTGGTGTTTGGGGCACTGCTTGTAAAACTGTAAACCAGTCTATTTTTATTTTACAAAAAAGAGCTGTAAGAATTATCTCAAGAAAACATTACTGTACTGTCATCCTTCAAGTATTTTGTTTTACCAACTGAAATTACTTAAGTTTTATGATTTGGTGGATTACAATATTCTATTACTTATGTACAAGGCTCAGAATCATAAACTACCACCACACATTCAAGCGCATTTTATAAAAAGGAACAGTTGTTATAAATTAAAGGGAATGGATATTTTTGTAAAACCGAAGTATAGAACAAGCTTAAGGGGTAGGTCTACTTCAATGCAGGGAATAAGTTTATGGAGGGAATAAGTTTATGGAATAGTTTGGACTATGATATAAAAAAGAGAAATCATTATTTTTATTTAAGAAAAAGATCAAGAATATTTTGTTGACAGGATATATATAAGTTAGTTAATATTTATTGAACTATAATGAATAATTGTGACAATTTATATGTTTTTGTTATATTATTTATGATTATGGCTTGAATTGATTGTTTGAATTGATTTTGTTAAAGGAGACCACAGATATGTTTTTAAAATTTTTATGGTATTTCTTTGGGGTTACCAGACAGTGTTCATTCAATTTAATACACAAAATAATTCTTAGATAATCAATTATACCCTTTTTAATTCTGCCATTTTTAACTTTCGTTTTGAACGACCGGTTTATGATAATGAGATCTCGTGGCACGCCCTTCAAAGATCTGCTTACATTAACTCCGCCCTCCAAAGGCAGACGAGGAAGTCAACTCACGTTACTGCCACAGAGTCGAGCTGAGCTGAATTGGACCGCAACAGATCACAGTGTACAAGTTGTCGTGTCATTTTTTATTCTTCCTGTCATGTCCAACTCCCTCTCTCCCTCACTCTCACCGTGCGCGCGAGCTGGAGGGAGCGAGCAGTCACTGGCGGACACACATACACACACACACACACACACACACACACACTCACAGCGGTGCTGTCTTTTTATCTGAAAACTATCAATTTTAAATCTGCTTAGTGCTCCATTATC
Organism: Garcialebias charrua; assembly: GCA_038048925.1. Lineage (NCBI taxonomy): Eukaryota > Metazoa > Chordata > Actinopteri > Cyprinodontiformes > Rivulidae > Garcialebias > Garcialebias charrua. The sequence goes on along the minus strand of JBBPBX010015537.1, from coordinate 16,950 downwards.
TGCGCCAGGAGGGTCAGAGAGGGTCAGCCTTTTGTTTCTCCGAAACAAAAGGCTTTAAAAAAAAAGGGTGGAAAAAAAAAGATGCAATGGACAGGATGCGATCTCTGGTCTCCCGGTTGGCGGTCCAGTGCGCTAACCACTCAACCAAACTGTCAGTTGTGCAAAAAGCAGTCCATCATATAAGAAGTGTAATTCTTCTTCGGTAATGTCGCCGGGACATTGCCATTAAAAATAAAATTAAGCCATGCATCTCTGCTCTCTGAGACTGGAAGAGTGTGTATCGACACATGTTGTGTAATGCAGCCAACAACGCAACATTTAACTTTAGGAGCCATTCTGCTGAGATGAACTCTTCTTCTTCTTCTCAATTTCATTTATGGCGGATCGCAAACAACTGTTAGGTGCATACCGCCACCTACTGTGCAGGCTGAGATGAACTCAGGAACCGCGTGGGTGGAGCATCACCAGGGGTTGCTAGGTGACGGGGGCGGGACAAAGGTTGGGATGGGTTGTGGCTGTGGGTTGTGGCTGCGGTTTGTGACGTAACAAACCGCAGGAAGTGCAAACGGACCGTTTCTATCAAAGATAAATAAATATACTTATAGTAAATAAACCACTGGGTGCATTTTTTTGGCCTTAGGACTGTTTTTTTATGAAGTAAATACCCAAAGTTGAGTAAAAAAACATTAAAAAGTGAATTTTGAATCTGTGGTCCCCTTTAAGAAGGGGAGGAATTGATAAGATTTCATTCTTCTTCTGCTGCCTTTCATTTTATATATATTTTATTTCTTTGTATCTGAAATTGTATTTGTGTTTTTTTAATTAAAATGAAATGAATAAACGTTTAAACTAAACTAAACTAAATTAAATGTAGCAACAAATGATGCAAATGTACTCACAAACTCATGAGACGCAGCTCCTCCTGCAAGGCTTGCAGAAGCTCCGATAAGTCCTCTCCGTTAACAGAAGAAGAGGAGGAGGAGCCGTCTGATTGGCCGTGGCTGCCTTTCTCAGGGTGGTTTGCTTTGCGAGACTGGACACGGCTGTTGCAGAGGCAGGGTTGATGACATTTCAGGAGCGAGAGCACGGCCTGAACGTTAGCTCTGACTGAGTGGCTGCAGCCTACTGACTGGAAACAGACAGATGCACAGAGCCACTGTGAGAAAGGAGCACCGTGACACTTTAGCTTCATGCTAACAGCAGAAATGCATGAATGAAGACATTACCGTGCCAGTAACAAAAGGGACATCTCTCAGGCTCAGTCTGTAGTGTGGTTCTGTTTGAGACAACTGCTCTGAAAAACATTTCTACAAAGGAAAGAGCATCAATAAGAACTAAAACACACTGAAGAGGGAGTAAGAAGTACAATATATAAGAAACTTAAGAAATTATTTTTTGTTATTAACTTTAGCACATGACTTAAATAACTTGAGCTCATAAAATATGCGTTTAACTCCAAGTAGAACAGCTTAAAGCATGTTTAAAATGTTGCTTTATTACAGTTTTTTTAATAGATTACATGCTTTAAAAAAACAGGATTGTAATGCATAGATCATACATTTCTGTACACGTCAATGTTCACTATGTTCTAACGGTTTTAAACTAAACATAGAACTCCTGCTGAGTACATTTTATTAAAAAAAAGTAGAAAAACAATGAACCTTTTCAAGTCCCACCCACAATGTGCACACAAGTGTTTTTAAGCTATATATATATATATATATATATATATATATATATATATATATAATAAAAAAATTGATTTCCACATTCTACAAAATGTCTAAATTGTTTTTAAATCAGGAACTTTAATGTTTTAATTGTATTTTGTTGAGATTTTTCTTTTTTACTACATTATTTTGTTTAAAATCAGAAACTTTTCATTACAACTGTAAAGCAGAGACTCTGTGTCAGAAAGAAATGTTCTCAGTAAGAGCAAAACCAATGGTAAACTGTCGGAACACGATCGGGAACTCTCTTATTTTTTCCAGGTTGCGTTCCGGTAACTGTTTGCTTGGATCTAGTAACGCTCAGGCTTACTAATAATAAAGTTATGAACAAATATGACTGCCTTGAACAAATAAAACTTATATTAGATATGTAAACTGAAAATAATTACATAAACACTAATTTTAAACACAACAAATGACACAACATGACTTCTTACCATATTTGCCACTGTATATGTCGCACCGCCCTATAAGTCGCATTGGTCCCAATATGTCTAATAAAGTGGAAAAAATACATCGCTTTGCCATATATGTCGTATCTATTATGCATCACCACTGACAACCCAGAAATGTGGGCCGGTGTGCCAAAAATTGAGTGGCTGCCAAATGGCGGCTGTGGGAGTGTGCACGGGAGGACTTTAACAAGAATTTAATAAGACTAACACTACAACAATTATTTGTTTGCTAAAAATTATAGCATAGGTGTGTCACAGTCTAACGTTTGCTTAATAAATGCACTTTGACGGTTAAATCAGCTGTACTTCAAAACCCGATTCGCAAAAGCGGGCAAGTGCAGAAGGACGAGCCTCTGCACATTTCTTAGAAATTTAACAAGATAAACACCTAAAAACAATTATTTGTTTGCTCGAGATTATAAAGGTGTGTCTCTGTCTAACTTTTGCTTAATAAATGCACTTTAGACGGTCAAATCAGCTGCATTTCAAAAGTATTTTCTGCCTCCGTGCTCCGGGAGCATGCAGACAGGAAATCAGAAAGGAGAAGTGCTGCACATTTCTTTGAAACTTAACAAGCACCTAAAACAATTTTTTCTCTCAACATTAAAGAAAAGGTGAGTCTCAGATGAACTTTTACTTAATAAATGCACTTTAATGGTCAAATTAGCTGCATTTCACTGGGGCGGCAGAGCAAAATGAAGCTAATTTCACTGTTGCTCCAAGCGAGCAGAACGAAGGTGGCAGGTTAAGGCAAGCAGATTGTGTCACTAATAGCCACTTTTACCTATTACATGATATAACAGCATGCCATACTAATTGAGTGCCATCTAGCGGCTGAAAATGGTAGTGTTCAATATTTTCAGTCAGAATGAATGAAAATGGCCATATCTCAGCCAAAAATTGATTTGGGGAAAATCTATCGATAAGTTGCTTCGGCGTATAAGTCACAGGGCATGTAAATTATGCAAAAAACTGCGACTTATAGGGAGAAAATTATGGTAATATCACATATAATCTCACCTGACCCTTCAAGTGAAGCATTCTGCCTCTACCTTTAAAAAAAATCTCTGCCCCAAAAAGAGTGGTGGGGGTGAGTGACTGGAGGTTTCACATGTGGAGTCGGACAGTGAATTCAGCAGAGTCGGCTCGGAACCCTCAAGAACGGGGGAGAGGTAGCCTGGTTAAAACCAGACCCTGTCCTTCACTTCGCTTCAGACAAGGGTCTGGACTTTTTCCATAGAGAAACGATTCTTGCTGGAGGCGTTGGCCTCTGCTGAGGAACAAAACCATTGGATATTTTGAACAGGGAAAGCATTCTGCTCCCTCCCCTCAGAGCCACCCCCCGTGCTCTGGTGAACTTGACTGACAACTGCTCCGCCTCCTGCAGCTTTTCTCTCGCTGCGCAAATTCTGTGTTTATATGTTAATAAAACATTTTAATAAAATAAAATAAAACCATGGATCGCTGGTCCAGCTCACCAAAAGACCAGAAAATCTGATGGGACTCGGTCAGCAACGTAAAACCCGAGTTTAATTCTCGTGACAACCTCAGCCATTTCCTCCTTGTTCATTTCACTCAACGGAGGGTGGAGAAGGAGGAGGGAGGAGGGAGCGATTACTTGACTTTTGGGAAAAAAAACAAAAGAAAACTCCAGATAAGGGATTAAGAAGGGGAAATTAATAAATTTGTGTCACATATAAAACAGTCCTGCATCGCTTTGCATCGCTTTGAATGAGAACATGCGAATGCTCGCTGCTGGCTGCGCTGGGACAGGTGGGGGCGTGGGTTAGGGGCCAAAAACTCCGCCCCTTCTGTTCTCTGATTGGTCCGAACAAAATTCTACCGGAGAAATCGTTGTGAATGGGAGAAGTCCCAGACTGTGCAGTGAAGGGAAATGAGAATTGAGCGGAGCTGTGCAGGAAGGCGAGGGCCAGGCAAGGGGAGAGGGGGATGAGTGTGTTTACAAATGCACGTAAACGTAGATGTTTAACAACCCAGTTAAATACACCATATTATAATGCAGGAAAATGCATCTACTTTATTCAAAAATTTCTGGGGGACAACCCCCAGGAACCCCCACCATCCCCTCAGCCGGAACGCCTGCTATTTTCATTCTAGCATTGGTCGATTTACAAATTAAGCCCTGAGCAAAACCATGAAAAATCCTGAAACATTTTTACCTTTGAATCAGGATTCTTCTCTTTAGGTTGTCTGACGGACAGACGTGGAGACACGGACCGCAACAACATCCTGTTGGCCTCCAAACCAGTTTGTAGCTGACGAAACAATGAAAAATGAAAAAAAAAAAATGAAAGTAAATCAATTTAAAAAATGTATAAATGAAAAGATTTGAGCTACCATGGGTAAATTCGAGCAAGTTAAAAAAATAAAAAAATAAAAACAGCAGTCAACATCTTACCTGGCTGGCTTTATCCTGAATGAGCTTCCTCTGATACTCCTCTTCTTGTAGCCTCTTCTCCAACTCACAAATCTTCCCCTGTCATGAACAAACTCACACTCATCATTACACATAATCCCAAAACAACACAATAATCTACTTGTAACACCAAATCCTACTGAAGAAAACTAAATGGGACTACTGTAGTTTCAAACCAATATTTCTACAAATGCAGTTTTATTCTAATTATTATTTTGACATAAATGAAGTGCTGATCAGTTGGACAATATGTAAATAAAGAGTATTGAAGTGTGAGTTGAAGTTTCAACACAAAATTCTGAACACCTTTGAGGAATTGCATGGTTTCACACACAGGCTCTTATTGATGCGAGCTGTGAGAAGTTCAGTTAGAGCTGACTCATTCTATTTATCTTTTCCGGCCTATATGTCGCAGTTTTTTTTAAACTAATTTTCATGTCCTGCGACTAATAGGGCGAAGCGACATATTTAGGGATTTTCCCCCATATTTTTTAGACAATTTTTTTGGCTGAGATATGACGGTTTCCATTCATTCTGACGAAAAAAAATGGTGCAGTACCACTTTCGGCCGCTAGGGTCCACCGACCGTTTCCAGCTCATGTGTCCGACAGAAGCCTCCTCGGCTCGGACACACTGTCGCAGCACAGCCTCCTGCTCTCTGGAGCTCTGAACTACTGTTACCTCAGTGTTTGTTAACAAAATAGCTCAAGAACCACATGACAGATTTTGATGAAACTTACAGAAAGTAATCACTGGATGGACATTTACAATGAGTTAGCTTTAGGAGATGTTGAGCGAAAATTTGATTCATTTATAATTTATATTCGAAGCGCGCACGACCGTTTGGAAGACCGTCAAAGCGAAACAATTTAAATCCAGCTGATTTGACGATTACGTGCATTTATTAAGGAAAAGTTAAGCTCAGAAACAAATTTACTATAATGTCAGCTAACAAATATATATTTTTAGTTGTTTATATTGTTAAATTTTAAAGAAATAAAGCGTATCCGCTCACCGCGCGTGCACGCTTCGCAGCATGTGAGATAGCGAAACTATTTTCTTAATTCAGCTGATTTGACAATTACCGGTACGTGCATTTATTAAGGAAAAGTTCAGCTAAGACACATCTTTGCTATAATTTTCAGCAAACAAATAATTGTTTTTACCGTGTTAATCTTGTTAAAGTCCTTCCGTGCACGCTCCTGTGGCCGCCATTTGCAGCCAATCCATTTGGGGCAAAACACCGGCCCACATTTCCGGGTTGTCAGTGGTGACGCGTAACTTACGCGACGCGTCAGCGGTGACGCATAATAGATGCGACGTATACGGAGGTGCGACAAGTTTATGGATTTTTCCAATTTATTGGACATAATTGGACTAATGCGACTTATGGGGCGGAGCGACTTAAAGGCCGAAAAATACGGTAAGTACATTTTTGCCATTATTAATGTCCTTGGGCATCATGTAGCTCTGACAGTATGCTCCTCTTTATAAAAAGGAGTGGTAGTCAGTGTGTATTTTAACTGTCAAAAGTTTCTGTGCATTTAAAGTACCTCTGAAGTTGTCTGTGTACGATTCATCCGGAGATATTCCTGTTCAAGTCGCTTCAGTTTTTCCACGTGAGCATGCTCAGGAACTGCATTAGTCTGTTTATCAGCTGCACCGGCTCTCTCTGTAAAAACCTAAAAAAGAGAAAACAACAATTCACACGCACCAGTTTTTGTGTATTTTGTCATAAAGAACATAGTAAAAGTTACTTAAATCTAATTTGAGATAGTGAATTTACCTGGTGATTGTGGTGGTCGGGCTTTTCTGCTCTGGTGCTACGCAGCATCCTTCTCATGTGGTCCAACTGTTGCTCCAGCTTCTCACAGCGAGACTCTGCAGCAGCCAGGTGGGTGATCAACACTAAAAGTAAAGTTACATTGTTAGACACAAACAAGATGCATGCACTAAACGTGAGAATATACTAGAGGTATACGGTACTATGACTGTGCTCACCTTGGTTGCAAGTGGACTGGCCATTAGTCTTTGTTTCCGTAGCTTTTAAGCGTCTCTGTGTATCACTCTGGAGAAGTGTGTGTGACGTATCTTTCCCTGCTGTACGCAGACTGAGCTCTGTGTGCTCACTCTCCAACTCCAACCTCCTGATCTTCTCTTGGAGGTTCCTCAAAGCGGACAGGATCGCTGCAGGGGCACAAAAAAGAACGAGCGAGACACAGAAATATGATGCGGATGGGATTTAAAGACGGGATAAGACCAGTAGATAAGATAAAACCAGTAGATAAGGTGAATGAGTTACGGGATGAAAGGATGCCTGTGCAGCTGAGACATTCAAGTAGTGTGGCATCACATTGCATGTGTAACCATGGAGCTCCAACACACTGTTTGAATGGAAAATTTGGCAACGCACGCTTAAACAAATGAGCTTTACCTGCACTGCTGGTTTCTGGGAAAGCTTTGCTGGGTGATGCCGGACGATACGGAGTGCGTGTTTGGGGTGTATGATGCACGAGCGTGTTGATGAAGGGACGGTGAGCTGGATAGTCTTTGTAGGATGGCAGGGACATGCTGTCAGACACTAATCTACTGGGTGCTGGACGCAATTCCTGCAGAAGCACACATATTAAAATGCATCAACAACATTTTGAGAATACAGTGCAGAAAACCACACACTGCAGCTTTAGTGAAGCAAGCAAACACTGTGCATTACATAAAGTACAATGAGTGTGAGATAAAACCCTAAACCTACCAATTTAAACATAAATGCACATCATTACAGTTGTTGTGCAAACTTTGTACCAAACTTCAATAAACTTTCAGTTGAAGCACCAAACACTAGTCTGAGTTGAACACGAATGACAAACATGTTTTATTATTTCTGTCAAATTTGGAATAAAAAAAATAAAATAGTACCTTCTCTCCTGTTGATGTTTTGAAGCGAGTCTCCATTGAAATGCAGCTCAGTCCTCGTTTGTGCTAAAAACTCTGGGAGTAAACTCTGAGAATTAGACGTTCGTTAAATGTCTTCTCTAGCCACGGCTTTTTACAAACATTACACACAAACTTACTAGCTAACAGTCTTCGTTTTTTCCGTGTAGCTTTTCAAAGCAAACACATCACGATCTACGAAAAGAGCTCAGCCACACAGACAATACAGACTTTGATGGAGGGTGAATGATAGCTTGTCCAGCCTGGCCCGGTTAGACAGAAGTCTACAAATTATCGTCGCGTTTCTGTGAAAAGCTACACCGGTGTACCCACGCGGATGAATCAAACGCACAAATTAACTGAGCGGAAATGTAGTTCTTTTCACGTCGCTGCTCCCCGGTTTAAAGCCGAGATTCTACTAAATAAAACTACAATACCCGCTAGACCCTCCGTGAGAGTGTCGAATGACGCTTCGTCCGAGTTGCCGGGATTTTGGGTTGCATGCTTCTGAGGAGGTGTGTGGAAAAGGTAAGCTATCTTTGAGTTTAGCGAATAAAACAACTTTTACACAGATAAATCAATCGTGTGCTACACCTAGCTACCATGTAAACATAGCTATTGCATTGAACACGTTTTAGCACAAGTAAATGCTAACAAGTAAACTTCAAGCTAAATTATACTCAGTACTGTACAGTATGTTGTTGTTAGCTAAGCTACCACTTTATAAACGTACTATTACTGTGCTAAGTAATATAAGTACTATACAAGTACTTTAGGTATAATAATGCATACGTTGTGTATTTCCTGCTTCCCAGATGTTCATTAAATTTTTTTTTAGGCATTCTCAAATGAATAGACACTTTTGTTTTCTAGTACTGTATTACATTTGACTCATTGATGAAAAAGTACTGGACATGTGGTTACCATGATATATTTATTTGTTTTAAACCTTGGGGGTTGAAAAAAAAAACACAGCATATTTTATTATAAAATATACTTGTTAAACTGCCTGGTTTAGAGTGATATGATTTTTCCTTTTTCACTTTTCATAAAAACAAAACCAAGAGCCTTTCATGTGGATATTATGTATTTTAAAAAAAAGTTGTAACTACTTTTATCAAATTGAGTAAATTATTCAATTAGAAAAACAAAAGGAAATGTGTGTAGCATATTTATTTTTTTATTTTATGCCAATTGTAGCAAACTATGAAATCAAACAAATCTGAAATCTTGCAACACATCAAGTGGTGCAGTTTATATTTACTCCTGTAGTTTCCCAGATGTGTTGATCAAATGCAGGTACGCGCTCAGTGTAAACAGTGAACTTTTTCTGTAAGCTAACAGATGCATTTACCCGGTAGTAGCTGGCCGCAGTACACAAAATTTGCTTACAATTTGTTTTGTTGTAAAGACACATCTACCCTCAATATGAGCAATAAATTGTTCAAATTTTGTTTCTTTATAATTTTTAAGAGGCTTCATAACTTTGCAAAGAATACCTAAGTAAATGTAAATATGTATACTAAAGCAACATTAGCAAGGCTACAAACTGTAGCTGTAAATCTGAAACCTATATGCATGCAGTGAATTATTTTCATTTGGCTTGAACAGGTTGAATATCATGTCCTAATGAAGCAGCATTTCTTAAAGATGCCCCTTCACACTCCTAGAATTTCATTAGGAAATGTGAAAAGATGTTTAATTTAATTTTCTTTAATCTCCATCAAACATAAACTAAATCTCGACTGTCCATATAATTTTTTTCAAAACTCTAGGGTGGTTTTAACCTAAATGACAAAAAAAATAAAAATCTTCACCAGCTTAAATCTAGACTGTTTGTCTTTTTGTGCATCCCTTTTTTATGTAGGCCATCAGTGCTTGAATGATTTAGAAACTGATTACCGTACTCTGTTTTTAGGCTGTCAGCCTGTCAGGTCAATTACCTGAGTGTCTGTTACTTTTTTTTTTTAAAGATGGGCAGCTTCAGTTTCCAAGATATAAGATAATATATTATTTTTTTAATCTTTACACAACATAAGCAAAATCACTTACCGTATAAACAAAATTATTTTTATCAGCTGATAGTGAGTGGATAAAAGAAAGGAGGATATTTTGCTGCCTAAAATTATCAACAGTGGGATAAATTGTATAAAATAATTATTTGGTTTGTTTGGTTAAAATGGCCAGCTTCAATAATATACAATATGCAATAATTTATCATTTAAATTAAGGAAATTTCAATAAAAAGTATCTAAAAGTACTAATCATAACTACCAAATTGAGTAGGAAAAGTGTGGTTTTGCCATAAAGCAAAAAAGTAAAATACCTCAAAGTAAACAATTTAACCATAGAATTTCATGACATAAATTTTAATAAGAGGTTGATGAGCCACACGATGAATATCTGGGAGAGAGTTGTGGAAGAAAGGCTTAGACAAGAGGTGGACTATCTGTGAGCAGCAGTATGGTTTCATGCCAAGAAAGAGCACCACAGATGCCATCTTTGCTTTAAAGGAGAAATGTAATCAAATCTGAAAAAATCGATATAACAAGAATTTCATATAGTAAACAACACACATAAACATACTTAGTATGCTTTTTTCAAGTCAGTAGCTTAAAGAAATAGTTTTTTTACATTTTTCCTGCTACATGCCGAAGTGCAGTGATTTCTGTAGTAATTTTCTGGACGCACTTTTATGACACAATTAAGACCTCCTTTGCTATCTTACAATAACACTGAAGCTATAAACCCATCATTACTGTCCTCTTGTCTGTCATTTAAAATGGAAGCAGAAGACCTTTTTGAATCTGAAGGATATCACTTTAGTTTGTCAAAAACAGTTTGGTGATTTAGTGCATTAATGGGCATTTCTATCCTGGAAATACGAATAGCCTTCGCATGCTAACGTTAGCATGCTAGCGCCGTATGCTAACGTTAGCATGCTAGCGCCGTATGCTAACATGGGAGTGGGGGTGTTGAAAATGTCCTGAAACAGTTACCAATGTCTTGTTAAGCTCTGTATTCCACAGAACATAGTAGGATCTAAAATGATTTTTAAAGATGAAGGAGCAAGTTGAAACATGCAGGGTCTCCCTCCTTGCTAGCAGGCTCCATTGGGAGCTGCCTGGCTAACTAACTACGGTGGCCCTACACGGCCAAAATTCTACAGCGGCCGAATGCACAGGAGCGGTAAAAATACAATATAAAATTTTAAAAAAGTTTTAAAATCTATTTTGGGGCTTTTAGAATCGATTCTGAATCGCCAGGACTAAGAATCTTGATTCTTTAAAAAATAGATTTTTTTTTGCTGCATCCCTAATTGCTACACACTGAAACCTTTTTGTCCACTACTAGATTTTTTTTTTTATTAACACAAACAGAACTACAAAACACTACATAAACAAAAAAATATATACAAACTCTTGTGAATGATAACATAACTACAGTCTATAAGCTAGGGGGCGGTTTACAAAATGATGAAAGTTGAAAAAATACTAGATACACACACTAATATTACTGTATGAGGGACGACCATTGCACTGCCTATGTCATATTCAGGGGACGGAGAGCAAGCAGAGGGAGGGGGGTCAAAAACACCAGATGAGAATTTTTTCACTTTGCAAAGTCTAAATTTGAGTTAGGATGACATTTTTGACTTGTGAAATTTTCTCAACAAGCTTATTTTATGCTTTTCATTAGACTACTATTAGCTTAAAAACACTTTTCATTTCTCCTTTAAGGATGTTGATAGAGAAGTACAGAGAGGATCAGAAATAACTCCATTGTGTGTTTGTGGATTTAGAAAAAGCATATGACAGGGTGCCAAGAGAGGAGGTGTGGTATTGCATGAGGAAATCTGGAGTGGCAGAAAAGTATGTTAGACTGGTACAGGAGACCAGCTATGTTGTATGGTCTGGAGACAGTGTCATTGACAAAAAGACAGGAGAAAGAACTGGAAGTAGCAGAAATGAAGATGCTGAGGTTCTCCTAGGAGTGACAAGGATGGATAAGATCAGGAATGAGATAATCAGAGGTACAGCATAGAGCTGGACCATATCATATTGTTACCGGTTTTACCGGTATAAAAAGCTTGCCCGGGCCAAAAAGTTATATCATGATATGCTAATTTCATGACGTAATACGTAAGGGCATCCCACCCCCTTATTAAACGAGCGCTTCTAACCAACAAACTGAACTGCGCACCTCCCCTCCACCAGTCTGCGTGCAATACTTGCTAGCTAAAATGCTAAAAACAAACAACTCGCGTCTCTCTCAGCTTCTGTCCCCCTGCTTAAACTCCAGGTAGAGAGAGCTCAAATGCCCCCCCCCCCACCCCGCTCTGAGCAGTCGGTGCTGTGTGTCTCCCCCGCTGAACCGTCTTTACAAACACGCGCGGCTCCACGGACCAAGAGTCAGGTAATCAGAGACAGATAATCTAAAAAAGCTAAGTCTGACCAGACTTAGCTTTTTTAGATTTTTCTACCTGGATTATTGAGCATGCATCAGGGTGTGCAGAGACAGATCAGTTTAAAAAAAATGAATAATTCCTGCAGGAATAGATAAGACTTTTTCAATCTAAATCATTTAATTTTTTTTATTTTTATACTTGGGAGACTGAATACTTTTCTAAATAAAGTAATTTCAGTAAAATTACCCCTTGTTGTTTATTTTTATTTTATATACATAATACTGCAAAGCAACATGTTAAGTTAATTTTGTCAAATAAATGAATGTGATTTTTTAAATTTTTTTTATTTTTTGGTTATATCACGAAATTTATCGTTATCGTGATAATGCTCTGAAATATCACAATATAATTTTTGAGCCATATCGCCCACCCCTAGTACAGCACATGTTGGGAGATAAAGTTAGGGAGGCCAGACTGAGATGGTTTGGACTTGTCCAGAGGAGGGACAGTGGGCATATTGGTAGAAGGATGTTAGAAATGCAGCTTCCAGGAAAAAGACACAGAGGAAGGCCAAAGAGGAGATATATGGATGCAGTGAAGGTAGTTGGAGTGAGGACAGAGGATGCAGAGAACAGAGTGAGGTGGAGGAGGATGACTCGCTGTGGCGACCCCTGAAAAGGGAAAAGCCGAAAGAAGAAGAAGAAGAAATTTTAATAAGAGGTCCTAGTTTGTTTGAAAGGCATGGTATATAAAAGTAAAAGTTTATTTCTAATGATCATATATGTAATTACAAAATTACTTTGCACGTGTAGAGGGTACAGGGGTATCAGTTTTACTGATTTTACCTGTCCACCAGATGAAAAATGAGCAGGGTTTATCCTGACACAAATTATCATCAATAATTCTCGGGTTCTCACTTTTTCAGATTAAAAACAATAAATTGTGACCAGGCGAGATGCAATTGACAAGAAACGTTATTATATTTGACCTACCAAAGGTAGAATCATTTAATAACAAATCATTAAAATTACATCAACATGTACAATGGATTGATCGATCAGATTTTCCTATAATTCACACGTCAGCACGTGAATTACGCGTCCGTAACTTCTAGGAACAACAGGATAAAGTTATGGGTCTTAAAATAACATATCTGCAGGCATTTAGCTTAAAATTTAGTTACCAATTTAAGATGATAAAGTTTTAGAAGAGGGAGGAAAGATGGAGAAAGGAGTTATCTAAGGAGTGAGGGAGTTTCTCTTGAATGTTTAACCAGGAAATGGCACACTCTTCGGCGATGTCAAGCTGAACGGCGGTACCCATGGGTAACATCGACTTTTACCTGGTGAAGACCTCCGTCTCAGCTTTGGTAAAGGGCCAGCATTAAACGTACACTGGATCGTCTGTCCAGCCACGTCCAAACAGGTTTCCCTGCGTGCTCCCAAAAGCGTCCCAGCCGTCCGCATCAATCGGCCAAAGCAGTGGCTCCGTTCCGGTCTGGTTTCAAGATAAGATATCCCGGAAAGGAAAGTTCATTAAGAACTTGGAGCATTTTAGCTCTGTTGAATTTATGGAGGCGGCCATAAATTCTCAGCTGATAAACCAGTCTTTGGCTTGTGACTGCAGTTTATCTAGCTTTTTGGGAGAAGACATCACAGTTCATCTCTCCAGCAAGAACTGAGCGTTAAGGACGTGAACGCTTTTTCTAAAAGAGATCACTTGACATTATCTTCAGTCAGACAGTGAAGGTCAGTTTAGAAAAACAAAGAGGGAATTGTTTAGAGGAAGTGAGAAGAATTGAGGAGCCAGTTATAAGATTACTTTTCTAACTTCTAAACAAAACTGAAAGTTCAGTCTGACACATAGTTTGAACTTTCACACAGTTTGAGCACCATCGTACTGCAGAATAAACCAGCATTATAACATATGTGATCATAAAACATATTGTAAAGTACAACACTGCTCATATGAATAACACAGGTGATGATTTGATTATATTTGTATTAGAACACAATTGTCTTGGTGAGAGATTTTGTTCTTAGATTCAAACTAAAATGGACTAAACTGTGTTAAAGTTGCAGTATGTAGCTTTTTTTATAAACATATTTCTTCTCTCAGTCACTATTTTTTGTCAGAGTGATGTTAAACAGGTAATCTTTGAGAAATACTATATTCCTCTGGCGTCTCCCGGTGGTTAAAATAGCATTTATAAAAACCAGAGCGGGCCGTTTTTGACCAGCCAATAAAAACAGAGTTATTTTCATGAACGAGCTTCCCCCGCCCTCCCCCCGCCTCTCCCAGCGGCAGCGCGCAGCAGCCGGGCACGCTCCCGTCTCAAACAGTAGCTGTTTCAAGATGGCGGAGGTGGCGAGAGCTTCGAGTGCTCAAAGGATTGCCAAGCGATGCAGAGTTAGCAACTTTCCTGCTTGAAAAGTAAGTGTCTTTGCTTGAATCATGTGATAGCGCAAATGCCATGATATTATCTACAACAGGCTAAAACCGTTTTCCGGCCTACAGCTGACGTGATGCTAATGGCAGCAGCTAACTCATTCAACCTCAGTATTGTTTTGATACGTACATTTAGTTATCCTAACTTATTGTATTGTGGATCAGCAAGCAGATATGATGAAAGTACTGTAACTGCGCTGTCTGTGTAAGAGAGGCATGATCTCAACAACTAGCAATTAGCATATTGTCTGCAGATCATTTGGTGTTCATAATCGAAAAGTCTGTTAGTTCTACTACACAATAAATGTTGTTGATGCATACATCTCAACCTCTTTGGACGTTTACCTGTATAAAGGGCCTCAAAAATTATTAATTTTTGGAATAAAATCTGTAAAACTTGCGGTGGGGTGGACGAGTTTGCTGCGGACATGAGCATGCAGTGAAGCAGGATGAAAGGAGAGCATAAAAAGTTCAAATTTTACTTCTAGCAGCAGAACAGGATGGAAGATGGCTGTTTGATGCTATTTTTTAAATCATCCTACATGCTTTGATATGTTAGATAAATTTGTCATTGTGTGATAAATGTGTTGAAAAGAATATCTGATTATTGTTTGAACTACATTATATGTTTTTATGCAGAGATGATGACTTTGGGGAAGGTCTCAGAAGTGAATTTGGGGAGACTCCCATTCAGGTTTTGGAAACAAGGTAAGTAAGGGGAAACTGTATTTATGTCAAGATTATTTTATGGTTTGCACTGCAACTAATATAACTGTGATCATAATATTATTACACAATTTTAAAATGTAGATGGTAAGGTTGTATGTCTAATATTGTTTATGAAATGTATTTCCACCAGATATTACGGTAGGCAGAAACAAAAACCAAAGTTTAATAGTTGTTTTTATATAATCCATCCATCCATCCATCCATTTTCTTCCTCTTATCCGGGGTCGGGTCGCGGGGGTAGCAGCCTAAGTAGGGAGGCCCAGTCTTCCCTCTCCCCAGCCACTTGGAGCAGCTCCTCTGGGGGAATCCCAAGGCGTTCCCTGGCCAGCCGAGAAACATAGTCCCTCCAGCGCGTCCTGGGTCTTCCTCTGGGCCTCCTCCCGGTGGGACATGCCCGGAACACCTCACCAGGGAGGCGTCCAGGAGGCATCCTAACCAGATGCCCGAGCCACCTCAACTGGCTCCTCTCGATGTGGAGAAGCAGCGGCTCTACTCCGAGTCCCTCCCGGATGACTGAGCTTCTCACCCTATCTCTAAGGGAGAGTCCAGACACCCTGCGGAGAAAACTCATTTCAGCCGCTTGTATCCGAGATCTCGTTCTTTCGGTCATAACCCAAAGCTCATGACCATAGATGAGGGTGGGAACGTAGATCGATCGGTAAATTGAGAGCTTTGCCTTTTGACTCAGCTCTCTCTTCACCACGACAGACCGGTACAGCGCCCGCTTCACTGCGGACGCTGCACCTATCCGCCTATCGATCTCACGCTCCAGTTTTTATATAATGTATTTCTTTATTGTTATGGCTTTTCTGTGCTGCAATTTTAGTGGACATAAAATTAGAATAATACAGATGCACAATATTGACAATAAATATCTTTGAAGCTTATTTTTTTTATTATTTTATTTTTCTAACCACGTCACAGAAAATGTACAACTTTATAAATTTAAGAATTTTTAAAAAGATGACTTCATTAAAATTCTGTGTTCATGTATAACATACACTTGCACTGAACGTACGTATTTTAGTGCGTGTTAAAAATATGATTTTGTCTATACTTTCGAGTTAGTCTCATTAACTTTTATTGAGAGAATTTATTGTACTGGTTCCCAAGTACATGTTTCTTTATTTCATGATCAAACTTGATTATTGTTGCTTTAATAAAATATGTAATGTGTTTCCTCAGTATCAATGTTAGTTTGTTTTTTACGTTTATATTTTTTTTGTTTCAGTATGTCTTCGCTAGACATTCACGACGACAATGATGAAAGTGACTTGTTATTGCATGTTCTCTCCGTGCATGCGTGGGTTTTCTCCGGGTTCTCCGGTTTCCTCCCACAGTCCAAAAACATGCATGTTAGACTGATTGGTAACTCTAAATTGACCCTAGGTGTGAGTGAGACAGGTCTCTCTTGTAAATGAGTCCCCGTGGCTCAACGAGGCTAGCCTGTATAAATAAAGGTTGAATGAATGAATGTTCTTCTTCCTCAGGTTGTCAGCGCTGTCCTGTTGATGATGATGGTGGTGGTGGTCCCACAGACAGCAGCAAAGCCACACAGGAAGTCCTTTGAAGGATTAGCAGAAGAAACGGTCCCTCTGCGTTTGGACCCAAACAATTTAGTTCCCAGCCTAAAAGTCAGTTCTTTGGCCAGCGACTCCATCTCACCGTGGACCTACAAGTGAGGCTTCAGCTCCTCAGTGTGTTGTCCTTCATGAAGCTCAGAGTCCTGTTAACAGTTTTTTGTCTCCTCTCTGTCCTCAGCATCTCCAGGGATGACAACATGTTCCCTCATGCGCTGTCGCAGGCTCACTG
>JBBPBX010015536.1:17949-49321 GCA_038048925.1 Garcialebias charrua | reverse complement strand
ATTTGTACGTGTCAATTGTACACTTTTGTTTATAACTATCAATAATTAAACATGGTTCACCACTACACTGGAAATTATTGAATTTTTACCTGCCAACCAGGTGAAGACTTTCAGTGATCTTCTCCACTTCCTCAAAGGATATTTTTCCAGATGCCAGAGAGAGGGGCTGAAGGTGAAAGAGCCAGTTTTCCTCTGAGAAGTCAAACCACTTCTGGACATAACTGATGGCAGTTTTTTTTTTTTACATACCATATCTGCCTCTGGTGTTGCCCGGTGCAGAACAAATTGGTCAAGGGTTCTCCTGGTTTTGTTGTCTTTCACGTTTCTTATGTGTCCAACTGCAGAAGCATGCTGTTTCACATCACACTGTCCACCGTGGGCTACAGAAAAAGTACGCTTGCAGACAGTACAGTTCGCTTTGTAGCCATTATCATTCACGCGTTCCAGCCACTTCCTTTTCCCACTCGACTCTGTATTTTTGCAGCCGTTTCTTTTTTTTCCTGGGGGGAGTAGTCAGGCTCGAAGGTGATCTATGTTCACTGTTTAAATCCCCTGAATGTTTGCCGCTCGCGTCCATGCTTCTTCTTCAATCCTGTCGCTGTCGTGTCTTCCGTAAACTGCCAAGACTGGACCAATGAGATGAGCCGGATTCTGTAGTTTCAATCACGTGTGTAAAAGGCTGTCAGCTCATTGGTCACAGAGCAGAGCGGCTTCTTTACCGTAATAATTGACATAAAGCGCATCATTATGTATCAACTCCATTGACGTTGACAGAATAGTTTTGATTCTCACGATATTACGGGACAAAGTGCGTCCCGTAATAGATCAATAAGGGACGCGTACTTTTGTTTCTAAATACGGAATGATTCCGTTTTTCAAGGGACGGTTGGCAACCCTAGGCTCTCCAATCTCTGGCGCTGAGGTCGCCGAGGTGGTTAAAAAGCTCTGCGGTGGCAAGGCTCCGGGGGTGGATGAGATTCGTCCTGAGTTCCTTAGGGCTCTGGATGTTGTGGGGTTGTGTTGGCTTACGCGACTCTGCAATATCGCGTGGACATCGGGGGCAGTTCCCTTGGATTGGCAGACTGGGGTGGTGGTTCCCCTATTCAAAAAGGGGGACCGTAGGGTGTGTTCCAACTATAGGGGGATCACACTCTTAAGCCTCCCTGGTAAGGTCTATTCAGGGGTTCTGGAGAGGAGGGTCCGTCGGATAGTCGAACCTCGGATTCAGGAGGAGCAGTGTGGTTTTCGTCCTGGTCGTGGAACACTAGACCAGCTCTACACCCTCAGCAGGGTCCTGGAGGGTGCGTGGGAGTTTGCCCAACCAGTTTACATGTGCTTTGTGGACTTGGAAAAGGCATTCGACCGCGTCCCTCGGGGGGTTCTGTGGGGGGTACTCCGGGAGTATGGGGTACCAGGCCCTTTGATATGGGCTGTTAGGTCCCTGTACGACCGGTGTCAGAGCTTGGTCCGCATCGCTGGCAGTAAGTCAGGCTCGTTTCCGGTGAGAGTTGGACTCCGCCAAGGTTGCCCTTTGTCACCGATTCTGTTCATAACTTTTATGGACAGAATTTCTAGGCGCAGCCAAGGTGTTGAGAGGATCCGTTTTGGTGGCCTTAGAATCGCTTCTCTGTTTTTTGCAGATGATGTGGTCCTATTGGCTTCATCAGATCGTGATCTACAGCTTTCGCTGGAGCGGTTTGCAGCTGAATGTGATGCGGCCGGGATGAGGATCAGTTCCTCCAAATCCGAGGCCATGGTCTTGAGCCGGAAAAGGGTAGCATGCCTTCTCCGGGTCGGGGAGGAGGTCCTGCCCCAAGTGGAGGAGTTTAAGTATCTCGGGGTCTTGTTCACGAATGAGGGAAAACTGGAGCGTGAGATCGATAGGCGGATAGGTGCAGCGTCCGCAGTGAAGCGGGCGCTGTACCGGTCTGTCGTGGTGAAGAGAGAGCTGAGTCAAAAGGCAAAGCTCTCAATTTACCGATCGATCTACGTTCCCACCCTCATCTATGGTCATGAGCTTTGGGTTATGACCGAAAGAACAAGATCTCGGATACAAGCGGCTGAAATGAGTTTTCTCCGCAGGGTGGCTGGACTCTCCCTTAGAGATAGGGTGAGAAGCTCAGTCATCCGGGAGGGACTCGGAGTAGAGCCGCTGCTTCTCCACATCGAGAGGAGCCAGTTGAGGTGGCTCGGGCATCTGGTTAGGATGCCTCCTGGACGCCTCCCTGGTGAGGTGTTCCGGGCATGTCCCACCGGGAGGAGACCCAGAGGAAGACCCAGGACACGCTGGAGGGACTATGTTTCTCAGCTGGCCTGGGAACGCCTTGGGATTCCCCCAGAGGAGCTGCTTCAAGTGGCTGGGGAGAGGGAAGTCTGGGCCTCCCTACTTAGGCTGCTACCCCCGCGACCCGACCCCGGATAAGCGGATGAAAATGGATGGATGGTTTAAGGTAAAGAGGTCAGTATTAATATTGACCTCCTCATAAATCCTTTACATCTGGGTAGCACCATACGTGTTTAAAGACACAATATGGTGGTACCCTCATGATTACTTCAGTAGCTTAAAGAAATAGTTTTTTTACATTTTTCCTGCTACATGCTGAAGTGCAGTGATTTCTGTAGTAATTTTCTGGTCGCACTTTTATGACGCAATTAAGACCTCCTTTGCTATCTTACAACAACACTGAAGCTACAAACCCATCATTACTGTCCTTCTGTGTGTCATTTAAAATGGAAGTAGAAGACTTTTTTGAATTAGAAGAAATGGTGGGGGTAATGGATATACAACCATATCAGTTTGAACCTGAACCGACAGCTGGATCTCTGAATTCTGATGTAAATACTTCAGATTCTGACGAGGAGGAGGGTCATGGCCTACAACACAACGAGCCCAATGACAGAGTTGGCAACGTGGAATGGTATGAATTGAATTTCCCCCCCTCCATATCACTTTAGATTCTCAAAAACAGTTTGGTGATTTAGTGCATTAATGGGCATTTCTATCCTGGAAATACGAATAGCCGTGCGTTAGCCGCCGCATGCTAGCGCCGCATGCTAACGTTAGCATGCGGCAGCTAATAGCTTCACGTGTCGAGGCGCAGGGGTTCTGTGTTTATCTGTGACCCATCACATCAAACTTAAGGTTAAGTCTCAAAGTGTTTAGTAGAAAAAAATAGCCTAATTAGAATAACGTGCAAAAGTATTTAGACAAAATTGCTTCTGAGGGTACCGAGGACAAAGCGCAAGCTTAGAGGGGACCGTGCTTTCTCTGTGGTAGCTCCTAAGCTCTGGAATGACCTCCCATTAGACATTAGACAGGCCTTTTCACTTGCTGTTTTTAAGTCTCTTCTTAAAACCCATATTTTTTCTTTGGCTTTTGATACAATCTGAGATGTTTTAACTTTGTTTTATTGTATTCATAATTTATTATTTTAGTACTGTTTTTAGTCCCTTCCATTTTATGATTGTATTGTATTTTGTGATTGTGTGTACAGCACTTTGGTCCTGTTGGGTGCATAAAGTGCTCTATAAATAAAGTTGGTATGGTATGGTATGGTAAAATGTTAATAAATTATTGTGATGTTATAACTGTATATCATATCTCTGCAAATGCTCATTTTAGGAGGATCTAAGTAAGACATTGTTTTATTTTCTTTAGAAATCAGCAATGTAAAAAGGGTGTTGAGGTAATTATGACCAAATGTAACTTAATTCTCAGTTTGATGTGATGAAATGTTTTTTGTTTACAATATAAATGTATGCCCCTCCCTGGGCTGCCACCTTACCGTGGTGGAGGGGTATGAGTGTCCCAATGATCCTAGGAGCTATGCTGTCAGGGGCTTTATGCCCCTAGTAGGGTCACCCAAGGCAGACAGGTCCTAGGTGAGGGACGAGACAAAGCGCAGCCCACAAGACCCCTTATGATGAGTAATATAAATGGAAACAATGTTCCCTCGCCCGGACGCGGGTCACCGGGGCCCCACTCTGGAGCCAGGCCCGGAGGAGGGGCACGTTGGCGAGCGCCTGGTGGCCGGGCTTTCACCCATGGAGCTCGGCCGGGCACAGCCCGAAGAGGAGACGTGGGTCCCCCTTCCCATAGGCTCACCACCTGTGGGAGGGGCCAAAGGGGTCGGGTGCATTGTGGAATGGGTGGTGGCCGAGGGCGGGGACCCTGGCGGTCTGATCCTCGGCTACAGAAGCTGGCCATTGGGACATGGAATGTCACCTCTCTGGTGGGGAAGGAGCCTGAGCTAGTGTGTGAGGTTGAGAGGTTCCGGCTAGAAATAGTCGGACTCACCTCAACGCATGGCTCTGGCTCTGGAACCAGTTTCCTTGAGAGGGGTTGGACACTCTTCCACTCTGGAGTTGCCCCCGGTGAGAGGCGCCGAGCAGGAGTGGGCATACTGGTTGCCCCCCATCTCGGTGCCTGTACGTTGGGGTTCACCCCGGTGAACGAGAGGGTAGCCTCCCTTCGCCTACGTGTGGGGGGACGGGCTCTGACTGTTGTTTGTGCCTATGCACCAAACGGCAGCGCAGATTACCCACCCTTTTTGGAGTCCTTGGAGGGGGTATTGGAGGGTGCGCCTCCTGGGGACTCCCTTGTTCTGCTGGGGGACTTCAACGCTCACGTGGGCAATGACAGTGAGACCTGGAGGGGTGTGGTTGGGAGGAACGGCCCCCCTGATCTGAACCCGAGCGGTGTTCTGTTGTTGGACTTCTGTGCTCGTCATGGATTGTCCATAACAAACACCATGTTCAGGCATAAGGGTGTCCATGTGTGCTCTTGGCACCAGGACACCTTAGGTCGCAGTTCGATGATCGACTTTGTTGTCGTCTCATCTGATCTGCGGCCGCATGTCCTGGACACTCGGGTGAAGAGAGGGGCGGAGCTGTCAACTGACCACTACCTGGTGGTGAGTTGGCTCCGATGGTGGGGGAGGATGCCGGTCAGACCTGGCAGACCCAAACGTATTGTGAGGGTCTGCTGGGAACGTCTGGCAGAGTCTCCCGTAAGACGGAGCTTTAACTCCCACCTCCGGGAGAGCTTTGAACACGTTCCGAGGGAGGCGGGGGACATTGAGCCCGAGTGGGCCATGTTCGCGCCTCTATTGTCGAGGCAGCTTATCAGAGTTGTGGCCGCAAGGTTGTTGGTGCCTGTCGTGGTGGCAACCCTCGAACCCGGTGGTGGACACCGGCGGTGAGGGATGCTGTCAAGCTGAAGAAGGAGTCCTATTGGGCCTTTTTGGCCTGTGGGACCCCGGAAGCAGCAGATAGGTACCGGCAGTCCAAGCGGCATGCGGCTCGGGTGGTTGCTGAGGCAAAAACTCGGGCGTGGGAGGAGTTCGGAGAGGCCATGGAGAATGACTTCCGTACGGCTTCGAGGCGATTCTGGTCCACCATCCGGCGTCTCAGGGGGGGAAAGCGGTACGCGACCAACACCATTTATGGTGGGGATGGCGTGCTGTTGACCTCAACTCGGGATGTTGTGAGTCGGTGGGCGGAGTACTTCGAAGACCTCCTCAATCCTACTGGCACGTCTTCCACTGAGGAAGTGGAGCCTGGGGACTTTGGGTCGGGCTCTCCAATCTCTGGTGCTGAGGTCGCCGAGGTGGTTAAAAAGCTCCGCGGTGGCAAGGCTCCTGGGGTGGATGAGATTCGTCCTGAGTTCCTTAGGGCTCTGGATGTTGTGGGGTTGTGTTGGCTTACGCGACTCTGCAATATCGCGTGGACATCGGGGGCAGTTCCCTTGGATTGGCAGACTGGGGTGGTGGTTCCCCTATTCAAAAAGGGGGACCGTAGGGTGTGTTCCAACTATAGAGGGATCACACTCTTAAGCCTCCCTGGTAAGGTCTATTCAGGGGTTCTGGAGAGGAGGGTCCGTCGGATAGTCGAACCTCGGATTCAGGAGGAGCAGTGTGGTTTTCGTCCTGGTCGTGGAACACTAGACCAGCTCTACACCCTCAACAGGGTCCTGGAGGGTGCGTGGGAGTTTGCCCAACCAGTTTACATGTGCTTTGTGGACTTGGAAAAGGCATTCGACCGCGTCCCTCGGGGGCTTCTGTGGGGGGTACTCCGGGAGTATGGGGTACCGGGCCCTTTGATACGGGCTGTTGGGTCCCTGTACGACCGGTGTCAGAGCTTGGTCCGCATCGCTGGCAGTAAGTCAGGCTCGTTCCCTGTGAGAGTTGGACTCCGCCAAGGTTGCCCTTTGTCACCGATTCTGTTCATAACTTTTATGGACAGAATTTCTAGGCGCAGCCAAGGTGTTGAGAGGATCCGTTTTGGTGGCCTTAGAATCGCTTCTCTGTTTTTTGCAGATGATGTGGTCCTATTGGCTTCATCAGTTCGTGATCTACAGCTTTCGCTGGAGCGGTTTGCAGCTGAATGTGATGCAGCCGGGATGAGGATCAGTTCCTCCAAATCCGAGGCCATGGTCTTGAGCCGGAAAAGGGTAGCATGCCCTCTCCGGGTCGGGGAGGAGGTCCTGCCCCAAGTGGAGGAGTTTAAGTATCTCGGGATCTTGTTCACGAATGAGGGAAAACTGGAGCGTGAGATCGATAGGCGGATAGGTGCAGCGTCCGCAGTGAAGCGGGCGCTGTACCGGTCTGTCGTGGTGAAGAGAGAGCTGAGTCAAAAGGCAAAGCTCTCAATTTACCGATCGATCTACGTTCCCACCCTCATCTATGGTCATGAGCTTTGGGTTATGACCGAAAGAACGAGATCTCGGATACAAGCGGCTGAAATGAGTTTTCTCCGCAGGGTGTCTGGACTCTCCCTTAGAGATAGGGTGAGAAGCTCAGTCATCCGGGAGGGACTCGGAGTAGAGCCGCTGCTTCTCCACATCGAGAGGAGCCAGTTGAGGTGGCTCGGGCATCTGGTTAGGATGCCTCCTGGACGCCTCCCTGGTGAGGTGTTCCGGGCATGTCCCACCGGGAGGAGACCCAGAGGAAGACCCAGGACACGCTGGAGGGACTATGTTTCTCGGCTGGCCTGGGAACGCCTTGGGATTCCCCCAGAGGAGCTGCTCCAAGTGGCTGGGGAGAGGGAAGTCTGGGCCTCCCTACTTAGGCTACTACCCCCGCGACCCGACCCCGGATAAGCGGACGAAAATGGATGGATGGATGGATGGATATAAATGTATGTAGGTAGCTAACTACTGCTTTATTTCTGTTTCAGGTGTACATGTGGGCACTGTTTCCCTATGCAGACACAGCGGGAGAGCATCTGCTGCCAGGAAATACATGCCTTCTCCTTCAGGCTGCAGGAAGAAGATGTAAGCTGCATCACACACCATGAAGGATTCGAAGCCAACTGCCTGAACAGATGGGTGTTGGAGATGTCTTTCTATGAATACCTGCAGGATGAAGGTCCAATCGGGGACAATGAACCACGTCATGAGTAAGTCAGTTATTTCTGAGAAATTATACTGACAAATTTCAGTTTGTTAAATCAAAGATGACCAGATCATAATTTTAACACTTTACTTTTTAGCAGTCTGTTTTTTGTGTAAATGAAGCATATTTGATTATCTTAGAGGAAAAACCTTAGTTTTATGGATTTATTTATATTTTTCCTGTTCAGCAGTATGCAGTAAATTTTTGTGATACAGATTTTCTTTAATTGCATTACATTTCCCATCATTACTTTCTTTCCCAGGATCTACAGATATATAGCTTACAGAAGGTTGAGCAGATTCATCTATTTCATTCTACGCAGACATGACAGAAGAATTCACCCTGCCTGTGCTGTCTCCAAGATGTTTGTTTATGTTTATGTTTATTAAATTTGTTCATTTTTTTTACAAAAGAAACAATACAAGGCAATCTCATAATGATAGTGTACAAAATGTAAAAAAATGAAAGGTGGCAGAAAGAAGAATAAATCTTATTATATCTGCCCCTTATCTCCAACAATCAGATTAAACAACAGTAGTCAAACCATGTAAACAATAATAATCTTCAACCAACTTTTTCCAACAGTCAGGTTAAACAATAATATTCTTCAACCAACAGTACAAAATTACTAACTCTTTTTAATTTTCTAACTAACAGTACAAAATGACTAACTCTTTCTAATTTTCTAACTAATACAATACACATTACGTTATTTCACATATATTTTTTTAACACATTTGTTTTGATCATTTTTTTAAATGTAAACATTGACTTGGCATTTTTAACTACATTCTCCAAGCCATTCCATAATCTAATTCCCTGGATTGAGGTAGAACGTCCCTTCAAACTGGTTCTGAATTGTGGTTTTACAAACAACTCTGTTCCCTTAAGATTATAACAACTTTGTCTTTTAACAAAGTGCATTTGGATATTTAAAGGTAATGCATTATTTTGAGCTCTATACATAACTGATAAAATATTATAGTCTACCAAATCATGGAACTTCAATAATTTTAGTTGATAAAATAATGTACTTGATGGATGACGGTAATGCTTTCTAGTGATAATTCTTACAGCTCTTTTCTGTAATACAAAAATAGGCTTTGTGATTGTTTTACACGCTTTCCCCCAAACATCAATACAATAGATTAAGTGTGGAACAATGATTGTGTTATACAACAAATACAGAGCTTTATCATTCAATAGGTCTCTGACTTTGTACAGTACTGCTATCGATCTAGCTATTTTTATTCTTACAGAATTTATGTGTTGTTTCCATGTCAGTTTGTCATCAATGATAACACCCAAAAACTTCACCTCATTCACTCTACAAATCTCAACATCCTCAATTTTGAGTGGAACATCAACAGTTTTCTTTTTATTACCGAATATCATGTAATTAGTTTTTTCTAGATTTAATGATAATTTATTTATTTTAAACCAAGTTTGTATCTTGACAAATTCTGTCTTTATCAATTCTAACATTTGTTCTATATCTTCACCTGAACAGAAAAAAGTGGTATCATCAGCGAAAAGTACACATTTAAGGAGTCCTGACACATTTACCAAGTCATTCACATATAAAATAAAAAGCTTTGGTCCAAGTACAGAGCCTTGGGGAACTCCACATGTGATATTACAGAGGTCAGATCTTACATCATTTATTTGTACAAATTGTTTCCTATTTTTTAAGTAGCTAGATACCCACTGTAATGCTGGTCCTCTAATACCATATTTGTTCAGTTTTTCAAGGAGAATGGTGTGATCAATAGTATCGAATGCTTTTTTTAAATCAACAAAAATACTGATACAATGTTGTTTTTGATCGACAGCAGTAGTTATTTGTTCCATTAGTTCCATGAGAGCCATTGATGTAGAGTTTTTTGATCTAAACCCATACTGACTGTTGCTTAGAATATTTTGTTTATCTATAAATTGGTCTAGTCTGTTCACAAATAGTTTTTCAAGAATTTTTGAAAACTGTGGTAACAAGGATATAGGTCTATAATTGTTGAATACACATTTATCACCATTTTTAAAAAGAGGAACGACCTTAGCTACTTTCATATTATCTGGAAAAATTCCTGTTGAAAATGATAAGTTACATATGTATGTGAACGGCTCAATAATATGGCTCATTATGTCCTTTACAAACATCATATCCATGTCCACCCAGTCTTTCGATCTCTTGTCTGTAAGATGTTTTACTACATTCATTATTTCCTCTTTGTTAGTTCCATTTAGGAAAATACTATTTGCACAACCTGTAATTGAGTGGATCATATTTTTATCTACTTTTGGTATCTTAGCTGCAAGGCTTGATCCAACATTTACAAAATATTGATTAAATCCATTAACAATTTCATTTTCATCATGAACTTCATCGTTGTCTTTTACAAAATATTTTGAAATACCAGTTTTTGCTTTATGATTCTTCAGTACACCATTCATTACTCGCCATGTTGCTTTCATATCACCATTAGTTTTATCTAATAATTTACTATAATATTCTTTCTTATGTTTCCTTATAATCCCTACTAATTTATTTTTATACTTTTTATATTTTTCTTCTGCGCTCTGACTTCGTAATTTCAAGAAACATGAATACAAATAATTCTTTTTTTTACATGCATTTCTTAACCCTTTTGTCATCCATGGTTGATCATTCGTATTTCTCTTTGTGTAATTTGTTTGCACACAATTCTTTACATACAGGGTTTCCAAGATATTCATAAACTCATCATATGCTCTGTTCGCATCATCAACATACACATCATTCCAGTCTTGTTTATCCAGATCCTCTTTCAATTTTTCCAAAACTTTTTTTGATGTGTTTATGATCTTTTTCTTCGTTGTGACTGCTTTTGTGATATTTTGATCATTTTTAAAGATTGTGAAAACTGGTAAATGATCACTTAAGTCGGTCGTTAAGATACCACCTATCACATCCCCATTTGTTATATTTGTGAAAATATTATCAATTATTGTGGCACTATGAGTTGTAATTCTTGTTGGCTTTGATATCAATGGATACATATTCAGATATGCATTTCCTTCGCAAGAGTACTGTGGTTTCAAGTACCCATGATGTGTCTAAATCTGTTGTGAAATGTAAAAATCTCAATAAATGTATATAATAACTGACTATTACTGCCTCTGTTGAAAATGCTTTTCACATTTTTAGTTATTATATAAGACCTTGCTAACCTTACTTTTCCAGAAACAGAAAAACTCTTTCACCACATGTAATGGTAGATATTCCTAGATTTAGTCACAAAATGACCTTCTCATGCAAGTAGTGAAATTCAATGAAATGAAATATTGATCAACAGATTTATTTTTAATTGATAATGTCACATCAGTTAGGTTGTGTTGAAACGTGACTTGTGGGCAGCGATCGCTTCAGTCTTAGAAATCTTCTCCATGGTAGAGGTGACGGGTGGAACCGGAGTTTCTGGGACCAGACAGTCTTCATAAGAGGGGAACTCTTGCCGCATCTGCCACACAAACTCCATCAGGTCTTGAAGGTCACTGCAACATTAAAACATTGTTTTACAAATTTGATTTATTAGTGCTGTGGAAATAACCAACATGCTAATAACTACGACTATAGACCCAGTCACATTTTTCAAAACTTTTTAAACTGTTTTTTCTATTCTAAATGACAATTTAACAAAACAAGTGTAGAGCCTCATTTAGAGCAAAATATGCTGTTTTGCTAATTGTGTGCTGAATCATTGGAATATATCAGCTGTTATTGTTCACATGCTCAATAATCCAGGTAGAAAAATCTAAAGAAGCTAAGTCTGGTCCTCCTGACATTCAAAAAACAACAGCTTTGTTTGCTTTTGTTTTTTGAATGTCCAGAGGACCAGACTTAGCTCTTTTTTAGAAAGATCTATTATATTCCTGTCTAAAAAGCTTACTAGTAATATAGCTTGTGGGAGAACCGGTAATTTGATAATACAGTAATATAATAATGAAGCTTCTTTCACAATGTGTTAAACAACTTCTGCAAAGTTGTTATTTTGAAGAAATTGCGCACTACTGTATTTGCTCTAATCATCAACCAGATGTATATACTGTACCGGTATTTGTCCAAAAGAGGCTGCAAATAACTGCAAGTTATTACATTTTAGGCGCACTCATCTTTAGTAACCTACTGTACAATTTTTTCTTCAGTATTATGACATGTTATAATGTGACAGGACTTTTACATATTGCATATAATATAAACTTACAAGTCCTCATCTTCAGATTCGTCTGCATCAGGTGTCCAGTCTGGGTCGTCCTCATCAGTTTCCTGTTCCTGGTCACTATCAGAGCCATCACTGCACTCATCTTCTGGGGCTGGAGTCAGGAGCATACACTGATTTCCTACGTCTGCAGTCTGTTGTTGTGTAGTTGATGTTCCTTTGCTTCGCATTTGGCCTTTGTACATAGTCCCAACCGATTTGCTGTCACATTCGGTCTGGCAGGATCTGGATGTGTGTGTGTCCTGTGCACAGTAGATAAATACAGATAATCAACCTATAATTACTGAAAACCTGATCAAACAAAAAAAACAAGAGGAGCATCAAACAACTCAAGTTGTACGGATTGTAAAGAGCAATATCACTGATTTTTTGGTCTTGTTTTATAGATTATAACAAAACATTAGTTTAAAATTTATTTAACATGTCAGAGCCTTGGAAGTAAAAAAGAAATATAGATGTAGAAAAACAATAATCTTACATAACCATCATCTAAACAACTTCAATAAGTTCTCCAGTGCTCATCCCAGAGCACCCACCCCCCCAACAGGCAGCTGTGGTCCACCTGCACCCCACATTAGTACAACATTGCTGATTCAAAGTCATTAATACAAAAAAATAATATATTTTAGCTTGTTAATTATATGTATTTACCACTTCTACATCTGTAGTTGTCTCCAGACTCGGTGTGTTCGCCACAACACTGTCTGACTCCAAAGTGCCAGGTGGAATCAAAACAGTTTGAGTTTCCAAACGAGTAGATTTAGCTGCTGGTTGACCCTCTTCAGACAAGTTGGAGGTGTTGAAAATGTCCTAATGACAACAGAGGACACAAAAATTTGTGACACAGTCAATAAATCATCACAGGAGCAAATGATAAAGAACTAGCTTGCGACTGCTATGCTAATGCTACGTTAGCCCGACGCTAGCGATGTTAGCTTGATGCTAACGCGATTTTAGCTTGTAAAATAAACATCTACAAGTCAGGGGTAATAAACTGATGTTAATGAACTATAACATCAGAGTTAATTAATAACCGTTTTTAGACTATTTCATTTGTAATGCATGCATTGTCTGTATTTTCACACACTCATGATTTTCACAACATACCTGTAAGACACGACCATGTTCTCTTTTTAAATAGGCTCCTCTTTTTTTCTTTGTTAATGCTGTGGAACCATCCTCTTCTCCATCTGCTTTTCGTTTGTAGCAAAAAACAGTTGGTATTGCTCCTGGTAAAAGCTCCTGCCTGCCTGGTGTGAATCCAATGGAGTGAAGTAGCCAGGGCTTGTACTTCAGGTGGGCCTCTTCAAAGTGCTCACTGCACAGCCGGTCATTCTGCTTTGGACAGTAATCCTTTCGTTTCAGCTTACATAACCATGCCTGTCGAAGTTTTTTGTCTTTAGGGAACCCAAAAAAAGAAACTCCAGTTGTGTTATCTGGCCGATTAGAACAATTAATAGCTACACACTGAACCATTTTGCCTGCAACTCTTCGACTCACTACTACTGCTTTGCACTGACTACGTCATATTCAGGTGACGGAGAGCAGGCGGGGGGAGGGGAGTCAAAAACACTGGATGAGAATTTTTTCACTTTGCAAAGTCTAAATTTGAGTTAGGATGACATTTTTGACTTTTGAATATTTCTCAACAAGTCTAAAAAAGCTAAGTCTGGTCCTCTGGACATTCAAAAAAAACAAAAAAACAAAACAAAGCAAAAAAATGTAGAAACGTTTCGTCTTTCGTCCGAAAGACTTCCTCAGTCTGAGTTGCTGTATTCAGCTCAGTCTTATAAATAGCACCCTCTCACAGTGTTACACAACCAGTTGGCTGATGACAGCCTGAAACCAGCTGCTCACATGATCAAGGAGGGCCATCAGCCTAACAATGGATCATTAGCACCCTGATGGTTGTTTGCTATTCACAGAGGGCTGAGTGATACTAGCAATCACAGCATTGTAAGAGGGAGACAGTTGAACCCGGAGGCCTCCACCCCTGTTTAATGATGGACGGTTTCTTTTCACAAAGATGGCCTCCTTTACTCCTCTCTCAAACCATTGTTCCTCTCTATCAAGGATGTGAACATCTTCATCCTTGAAAGAGTGACCGCTGGCCTGGAGATGAGTGTAGACCGCAGAGTCCTGACCTGATGATGTTGATCTTCTGTGCTGGGCCATCCTTTTGGCCAGTGGCTGTTTAGTTTCCCCGATATAAGACTGATCACAGCCCTCCTGACACTGAACAGCATACACAATATTACTCTGTTTGTGCCGGGGGACTGGATCTTTGGGATGAACCAGTCTTTGCCGTAATGTATTTTGGGGTTTAAAAGCCACTGGGACGTTGTGTTTAGAGAATAAACGTCTCAGTGTCTGCCCTCATGTGAGCAGCTGGTTTCGGCTGTCATCAGCAAACTGGTTGATCCACTGTGAGAGGGTGCTATTTATAAGACTGAGCTGAATACAGCATCTCAGACAGAGGAAGTCTTTCGGATGAAAGACAAAACTTTTCTACAGTTTTTTTTTTTTGCTTTGTTTTGTTTTTTGAATGGCCAGAGGACCAGACTTAGCTTTTTTAGATTTTTCTACCTAGATTATTTAGCATGCATCAGGGTGTTCTTGAAACATTACTACACTGGACGTGACAGAAGTAACAGAGTGTCTTTGTCTGTTTCACCTTTCCCCTTTACAGGGGTATGCAAACAAAGATCAAAATTTGTCATGTTCTGAACATATTCTAAAGTTCTCAAAAAATAAATCTGGGAGGCGCAAGATGGCCGCAGATGGGTGAACTGCATTTTGCTAGGCTCCCATCAGTCCCACCTCGATGATGGAGTCTGTCTCTGAGACAGGTGTCGTCATATGATTGACTTGACTGAGTTGTAATATGGCCTCTAAGTTAAAGAAATTTAAAGCAGCGGTGTCTTCGCCCACACAGCTTGTTGTCACAGCTACAGCCTTGGGCTTCAGTGATAGAACAGCAGGTAGAAATGCAGGTGTATTGGCCCCGCCCTTGCCGGGTTCTGGAGAGACTGTCGAGTCAGCTCTGAAGTCAGACATCCATCCATTATCATTCTGGCTTCAATTAAATCTGAAGACACGTTGATAATAGGATGGAGATGAAGGCGGCTCTGACAGATGATTTTAATTTCATTAGGTGCAAATTGCAGGTGGTCCAAGTGGAGCTTGATGGTGCCACCGTGGGCCTCAGAGCAAAGTTTGACCAAGTCAAGTGTTTCAGAGACTGAGAATGGACTCTCTTTATGCTCAGATGAGGTAGAGAATGCATGGGACGATGGTGGAATGGAAAAATGAGGTGGATGGGCTGAGAAAACTGAAAGTTATGCACCATAACTCATGTTCCCTGAAGGAAGGGAACGAGGTGCAACATACTTGCTATGGGAATTGTGCCCCCGCGTGATTACCTGAAGGAATATACTCACGCCTTTACGGCTAGGGGCGTCACCGCCGCGCCAGAGGCCCCGCCCTCTGGGTACTTAAGCGGCTTGCGCCCCTCCATCTTTCTCCAAAATTGCACTTCACCGAGCTTTCAGCATTGAAAAGGGCCAGATATGTTGCACCTCGTTCCCTTCCTTCAGGGAACATGAGTTATGGTGCATAACTTTCAGTTCCCTTTCAGTCTGGTCTCTCGGTGCAACATACTTGCTATGGGAACGTAATCCATTCACGCCCTTGAAATGCTCAGTAAAATGCATGCTAGAGTGAACGTCTGCCCTTGACCAGCAGGCATCTCAAGGCTACTTTCTACTGTGTGTTAGAAAGAACAGCCTGAGTGACGTCACCCGCGGTAACATCCAAACTGTAATGCTTTGCAAAAGTGTTTAATGAGCTCCAGTTCGCCGTAGCGCAGATGTCTGCAACTGGTACACCCTTGAATAATGACCAGGAAGTGGCCAAGCCCCGAGTGGAGTGAGCGTGCACTCCAGAGGACACCTGTTGACCATTGCTACTGTACGCCCTTTTAATGGCCTCAGTCACCCAATGTGAGAGGCATTGTTTTGATAGGGCCTTCCCGGTAGCAGGTGTTGCAAAGCAGATGAACATTTGGTTTGTTTTTCTCCATTTTCATTCAACCTTTATTTAGTCAGGTAAATCTTTTGAACCTCATTTGGCTGTTCTCTGCATGTAAGTGCATAAAGCTCTCACGGGGCAGAGAGCCTTCAACCTTTCCTGTTCCTGAGTAAGGACAGGAGCAGGTGGGAAGGAGGAGAGGTCAAAGTCTAGACTCCTATGGTTCAAAGTCAAGACCTTGGGAGTGTATGCGGGATTAGGCCTTAGTGTGACCTTTGACCCGTCAGGGGCGAATCTGGTACACATTGGATGTACAGACAATGCATGGAGGTCACCCACGCGTTTCGCCGAGCAAAGTGCCAGGAGTAGAGCAGTTTTATAAGATAATAAATCTATCTTAACCTCGCTCAGTGGCTCGAATGGGGGGTCACAGAGAGCCCCCAGGACCAGGCCAAGATCCCAACCAGGGGTCAGGGTCCTGCTGGGTGGTTTAGTCCGAAGGACACCCTTCATAAATCTTATTATGATTGGATGTGCTCCAGGTGTCCTGTGTCCCCAGCCTTCGTGACAGGCTGAAATAGCTGATAGGAAAACTTTAATTGTTGAATAAGAACGACCTTTTTCCAGTAAGTCCTGAAGGAAAGTCAGGAGCTGAGCCAAGTCGCATGCATAAGAAATAATATTTCTTTCTGAGCACCAGGCTTCAAAAATACGCCACTTTTGTGCATATAGAGATTGTGTTGATCCAGCACGGGCATTTTGTATGGTTATTACCACATTTTCCGGCAGGTCTGACGCCATCAACTTCTCCTTTTCGGCCAACAAGCTGAGACTTTTGGCAGTTCCTGGCCTAAGTGGCTGTACTGCCCCTTCTTGTGACACAGAGGCTGTGAGCCCCTGGGGGTCAACAAGGTTGGGAAGAAGGCCTCCTTGCCGATGTGCTCCCAAGTTGCCCTGCTCAGGGGTAATTGAGGACAGATGTAACCTGTCATCCTTATTAGACAGGATTGGAGCAGGAAGTCTATTTTCCCCCTCCAAGTTTGGGTCCTAGGGCTGTGAGACTGCGAGTTATGTAAACGAGCAGATCTCCTGACTCCAATCCGTTTTCTGGAGTGGTCCAGTTTACTGGTCCTTGGCTTTAATGGAGCATGGTACCAGGTAAACCGACCGGGGTCTGTGTTTCACCCGTTGGGAGAATTATGTTTGAAAGCAGATCTGGATCAGCACAGAGAGGGAGGTCACGTGCTGTCTGATTACTGCTTGGACATTGCGTGTCCCTCGTTAATAACAAAGGGGTGGCTGCAACGTGAGAACTTGGGGGTGTTCCTTTTGGTTTGGCAGACTTTAGATTATTTGGTGATAAAAAGCCCAGTCCCCCTCGAAAAACAGGAAAAGAGATCTGATTCAACTCTGATTTGTTTTCATCTACAGCAACCTGAACACAGTTGCTGCTATGAAGGTGTGAAGTTTGTGGCTACCTGATGCCTGGTACCCACTGCACAACTCGAAACGCGCCTGCCGTCCCCTTTTGGCCGCTTGTCAGGGTCCCACCAAACCACTGAAGACCGTCTGATGACGTACACTAGGGGGTAGCAGAGGGAGGGGCTCTAGCTCGTTTTCCGGGTTCAGTTGTTGTGTTAACTGCACCTCCGACGGTCTTTGATGAGATAAAATTTTTTTATGTTTGGGGTGATCTACACTGGAGAGAACAGCAGCCTGTCAGCAGCAACTGTAAAAATGTCACGTTTCTTACCGGAGTTTGGTTCCAGTTCATGGAGGTTCGATCCGGTAAGTTTAAAAAGTCCAAAAAAAGTCCCGTTGTGGTTGTGTAATCAGATAGTAGAGGCTCTCCCGACTGTTTGCTAAATGCGTCGAGCCACCAGAGATCGAATTTTATGGCGTTGGCAGTTCGACGCCGACGCGCGCGTGCGTATGCAAGCTGTCCCCCACCGCTTCGATCACTTGAATCGCGCCGCTTCCCTGTTCGCCGTGACTCCACGCGTCTCCTCATAGACTTTGAATGTAAACCGGCCGCTTCAGCCGCCCGACAACGGGGTAGTGGGTACCAGGCATGAGGGCATCTGATGTAGCCCCCCTGTCATTAGACTCTGTCAGCTTGCTTCCCTGAGGTGCGGACATGTCACGTTTTCATCTGGTTAGTGTATTGGCTGCCCCATCATTCACAATGGAGTGAGGGCTTGAGCACGTGACCCTCCTCACCTGTCTCCATGCTAAGTGTAGGGGGTACTTGCAGAAGCC
The DNA here is from genome assembly GCA_038048925.1 of Garcialebias charrua. Lineage (NCBI taxonomy): Eukaryota > Metazoa > Chordata > Actinopteri > Cyprinodontiformes > Rivulidae > Garcialebias > Garcialebias charrua. The sequence goes on along the minus strand of JBBPBX010015536.1, from coordinate 31,383 downwards.
TCTGTGTCTGCTTACTGCAGATGAATCAGAGGCACCCTGCTGGGATTTATTGATTAGGCTAATACCCCATGGGCCGTGAGGGAGGGGGGGTAAAAGGCCCCCTCCCTTTATGGCGGCTTGCAGGCCAGAAGGACCTGTTTTGCTGAAGATATTTGCGTGTTGTTGTTTTTTTGAAAGTCAATAAAACAGAGAGGAGCTGTTTCATGAGCTTTATTCTTGCTTATGTGCAATGACGTACATGATTCTATGTCACTCACAGCAGAGAAAGCATGATTTGTGCATGCTGTAAATATATCAGCTTTTTGTACCGTGTTACAAGTAAAGTCTGGACATGAAAGATCATTCCCAGTACCACGTGGGCGGGTGATCGTGTAATGTGGAAACGTGGACCTGGTTCATCAGGCACGTTTTTGTCTGGTGTCCCGATTTGCCGAGGAGGCCCTGTGTTTGGTCGCCTGGCGGGGAACAAACCTGTTTTTGCTCCATGCGTGCTCGGTGCGAGGTTGGCCCGGCGGGGGTCTCTGCCAGGGCTCTTCCTCGTATGCTGCCGCTTCTGCGGTGGGGCACGCGTTGCCGAGTGGTGTCGAGACTGCGCAGGTCTGCTTCCAGCAGACTCCCTTGGGGGGGCAAGCTTCTCCGGGGAATGCCCACCCGGAGAGCTTCCGCCTGTCTGCGTCTTTGGTCCAGCTTGGTCTGAATTCGCTCCAAAGCTTTACCAAATAATCCCGTCGGCTCTATCGAGTGGTGGAGAAAAGGCACCTTTTGTCCCTCAGGGAGATCCGTTAAAGTCATCCACAGGTGGCGAATCGCGATGACCACTTCCGCCATTCCCCTACCTTGTGCAACAGCAGCTGTCCCCATCATACGGAGCACAAAGTCTGTTGCTCTGCGGGCTTCGTCTAGCAAGTCGGCGGCCGCCTGCTTGTCCGTTGTTACCTGGAGCTGTTGTAGTTTTTCGTCCAGGTAAGCCTGCATTAACGCGGACGCGTTCATGGCGCGTGCCGCGAGTCCCTGAGCCCTGTAGCACTTCTCGAGTAGAGACGCTGAAGCTCGACAAGCCTTGCTAGGGAGAGTTGGTTTTGTTCCTGATGACTTAGGAGCCAGGTGAGACGCTAGTGTGTCCTCAATCTGAAGCACGTTAGCTATTCCCACCTCATCCATCTCGTCTACGTCGAGGAACAGTGAGAGGGGAACCATGAATCACTCATCCAACAACACAAAAACCAGAAGAAATCAGCAGAGGTTCATGAAGCAACGTTGGACATGTTTTAATTCTCTCGTGAGTCGTGACAAATCCATTTCCTCATTCCTGTCAGTGAAGGATGAAGCGATCACTTGACTTTTGGCAAAAAAACTAAATAAAAGTCCAGCTCTGGGATAAAGAAGGGATATTTAATACATTTTGTGTCACATAAAAAACAGTCCTGCATCGCTTTGCAATCCTTTGAATGAGAACGAGCTGCGGCTGGGACAGGTGGGGGCGTGGGTTGGGGCGTGACAAACAACTCTGTTTTTATTGGCTGGTCATTGTCCGGGTCACTCTTGTGTTTTCAGTGTTTTTATAAATGCTGATAGAGAAGCAAGGGGACTATAGTTTTTTTCAGAGATTACTTTGTCTAACATCAGTCTGTCAATAGATAGTGACAGAGTGAAGAAATATGTTAAAAATATATTGTTTGAAAAGTTACAGACTACATTACAATGTTACATACCCCACCTTTAAGAAACCATTTTCGATTCAGAAACGATTTTCTATTGAAATGGTCATAAATTTAGTTTCAGTTATGTAACTGACAAGCTGAAAAGAATAAACAACAATGTAAACAAATGGAACATTTATTTAAAACAATAATTTTAGGTTCCTTATTGTATCAAGTTTTTTGCATTGTTTAATATTCATACCAAAAATAGGAACAAATAATACAGGAGTGCATAAAATTCTGTAACTTAAATTACCAGTATTAGCTTAGTTGCCTGAATGTCTCTGTAGTGATACACCTTGGTCTCTGAAACACTTAGTGGTACACCTTTTCTTTGAAACCTTCAAGAAAAGACAGTGGACACTATTTAGTCAGAGAGAGTCAGAGAGTCTTTATTGTCATTTGCACCGCATGTGGTACATGAGATGAAAACGAGATTATGTACATTCCATTAATTTGAATCAAAGACACAAATTAAATCACCAAGACTTAAATTTTTTCTAATTCAAATATATCACAGAATAACCTTCTGTCATTTTATGATCATTGTTATTATGCTGGTATTATTCTTCAATATGTTGATAATTAATTACTCTGTCTAAGTCGAAGGACATGTCAAATTGATCTTTCAGTATTTGTTTAGAAATGTGAGACAGTAATCAGTTTAATCATAAAACTGGCGTCTGTATTCTGTTTCCCTTCTAAAACAATCGTCTCTCCCTCTTTCTAAACAACCTTCACTCCTTTGACTTATAATGACTGCTAATGACCTATGCTAAACCACTCCTACTCCTTGGTTGCTGACCAATCACTAAGAAGCAGGTCACTGAAGTCAAGCCCTCTATAATAATAATAATAATAATAATAATAATAATAATAATAATAATAATAATAATAATAATAATAATAATAATAATAATAATAATAATAATAATGAATTCAATTTATAACGCACTTTTCATTAGTGAAAATCTCAAAGTGCTACACACATTGAATGCTACACACATTCATACACCGGTAGCGGCAGACTACCATGCAAGGTGCTTTCCAGTCCTACCGGGAGCAACTCGGGGTTAAGTGTCTTGCCCAAGGACACAACGACACATGGTGTGGGGAACCGGGATTCGAACCGCCAACCTTCCGATCGGGGGACGACTGCCATTACCACTACGCCACGGCCGCCCCCGAATTTTCCCGAATTTTCCTTGAATTTTCAGTTCTGCTGGAGAGAGATGAAATAAAACTTTCTCCTAAGCTGTTGGACGTTTGGTCAGACGCCAAAGACCTCGTTCGTCAGCAAAGGGTTGACAGCCTGCTGCTGTTACAATCCGAACCGAGCTCAAAGATCCAAACCTTTGAATAATTCCTTGTAAGGAATGTTTTATTTTGAAACCTCTGACCGGAAATACTTGCAGCTACCTCGGTCAGATTGACGCAGACGACTGGGACACTGTTAGGAACACACAGGGAGACCTGTTTGAATGTAGCTGGACAGACGATGCAGTGTATGTTTAATGTTGGCCCATTTACATGAACCAAGACAGACGTCTTTGCAAGGTAAAAAGTCGATGATACCCACGTGAGCCGGCATTTAGCTGATGTCGCCGAAGAGCTGCCATGTTTCTGGTTAAACTCATTTAAAGTGATAACGACTCCCCCTCCTTCCTTTCTTCCTTCCTCCTATTTCTCTTAAACTTTTCTTGCCAGTAACTTAATCTAAGAGCCTTCAGATATAAGTAATATGTCATCTCATTACTTTACTCTGTTGTCCACAATTTAATCTGCTGACATTTAATTTATAGGAAAATCTGATCAATCAATCAATGTACATGTTATGATGTAAATTTATGATTTGTTAAATAAATGATTCCATCTCCTGGTGGGTCAACTATAATTAACGTTTCATGTGATTTACATCTTATCTGATCGTACAATTAATGGTTTAATCCTGAAAAAGAAGAGAACCCGTGATTTAATTAAGATTGTGTCAGGATAACTCCTGCTCATAATCTTGCATTCTAGTACCACCCTCTGTGTCTACTACATCTCTAAAACAATAAAATAAAAATAAAAATCTAGGAACAAATAATTTATCCATCCATCATCTTTACCCACTTCTTCCTTTTCGAGTCTCGGGGGTCACTGGTGTCCATGTCCAGCCATCACTGTGCAAGAGGCGGGGGACACCTGGACAGGTCTCCACTCCATCACAGACAAATAATTCAAAATATATAAATACAAAAGTAAACAGACTTCAGCCTACCAACTTGGCTTCAATAATTTCTTAAAAACTGTCATGAGATTTAGTTTGCTGTCCCCACTTTGGTTTTTAGTAAAGTTGAAGGTATTGACTTCCTGTTGAGATGTGACTTTGACAGACAGGTCCTAGGTGAAGGACCAGACAAAGTGCAGCCCAAAGACCCCTTGTGAAGAAAAATATGAATGGATTTAATGTTCCCTTGCCCGGACGTGGGTCACCAGGGCCCCACTCTGGAGCCAGGCCTGGAGGTGGGGCATGTTGGCGAGCGCCTGGTGGCCGGGCTTTTACCCATGGAGCTCGGCCGGGCACAGCCCGAAGAGGAGACGTGGGTCCCCCTTCCCATGGGCTCACCACCTGTGGGAGGGGCCAAAGGGGTCGGGTGCAATGTGGGATGGGTGGTGGCCGAGGGCGGGGACCCTGGCGGTCTGATCCTCGGCTACAGAAGCTGGCCATTGGGACATGGAATGTCACCTCTCTGGTGGGGAAGGAGCCTGAGCTAGTGTGTGAGGTTGAGAGGTTCCGGCTAGAAATAGTCGGACTCACCTCAACGCATGGCTCTGGCTCTGGAACCAGTTTCCTTGAGAGGGGTTGGACACTCTTCCACTCTGGAGTTGCCCCTGGTGAGAGGCGCCAAGCAGGAGTGGGCATACTTGTTGCCCCCCATCTTGGTGCCTGTACGTTAGGGTTCACCCTGGTGAACGAGAGGGTAGCCTCCCTTCACCTATGTGTGGGGGGATGGGCTCTAACTGTTGTTTGTGCCTATGCTCCAAACGGCACCTCAGATTACCCACCCTTTTTGGATTCTTTTTTTTTATTATAAAAAATAATTCATTCAAAAATATTCACAATTAAATGTATATTATACATACATACTGTACATCAAAGTTCTATAATGTCCGTCATGTAACAAAAATGAATTTTTTTACTTTAGACGTCTGTTATTTCCAATATTCCAAATGATTCAAGTGATCCAAAGATGTCTTCACACAGTTGCTTGTCCACACAATACAAAGTTCTACAGTGTCCTTGCATCATTCCAATGAACAGTTTCCAGCGATCCAGGGATTTATTTTCATAGAGCTTAAAGTTCCTGCAGGTGTAGATGGAGTGGAGTCCTTGGAGAGGGTATTAGAGGGGGTATTGGAGTCCTTGGAGGGGGTATTGGAGAGTGCGCCTCCTAGGGACTCCCTTGTTCTACTGGGGGACTTCAACACTCACGTGGGTAATGACAGTGAGACCTGGAGGGGTGTGGTTGGGAGGAACGGCCCCTGATCTGAACCCGAGTGGTGTTCTGTTATTGGACTTCTGTGCTCGTCATGGATTGTCCATAACGAACACCATGTTCAAGCATAAGGGTGTCCATATGTGCTCTTGGCACCAGGACACCCTAGGTCGCAGTTCGATGATCGACTTTGTTGTCGTCTCATCTGATCTGCGGCCGCATGTCTTGGACACTCGGGTGAAGAGAGGGGCGGAGCTGTCAACTGACCACTACCTGGTGGTGAGTTGGCTCCGATGGTGGGGGAGGATGCCGGTCAGACCTGGCAGACCCAAACGTATTGTGAGGGTCTGCTGGGAACGTCTGGCAGAGTCTCCCGTAAGACGGAGCTTTAACTCCCACCTCCGGGAGAGCTTTGAACACGTTCCGAGGGAGTCGGGGGACATTGAGTCCGAGTGGGCCATGTTCCGCGCCTCTATTGTCGAGGCAGCTTATCGGAGCTGTGGCCGCAAGGTTGTTGGTGCCTGTCGTGGTGGCAACCCTCGAACCCGGTGGTGGACACCGGTGGTGAGGGATGCTGTCAGGCTGAAGAAGGAGTCCTATTGGGCCTTTTTGGCCTGTGGGACCCCGGAAGCAGCTGATAGGTACCGGCAGTCCAAGCGGCATGCGGCTCGGGTGGTTGCTGAGGCAAAAACTCGGGCGTGGGAGGAGTTCGGAGAGGCCATGGAGAATGACTTCCGTACGGCTTCGAGGCGATTCTGGTCCACCATCCGGCGTCTCAGGGGGGGAAAGCGGTACGCGACCAACACCATTTATGGTGGGGATGGCGTGCTGTTGACCTCAACTCGGGATGTTGTGAGTCGGTGGGCGGAATACTTCGAAGACCTCCTCAATCCTACTGGCACGTCTTCCACTGAGGAAGCGGAGCCTGGGGACTTTGGGTCGGGCTCTCCAATCTCTGGTGCTGAGGTCACCGAGGTGGTTAAAAAGCTCCGCGGTGGCAAGGCTCCAGGGGTGGATGAGATTCGCCCTGAGTTCCTTAGGGCTCTGGATGTTGTGGGGTTGTGTTGGCTTACGCGACTCTGCAATATCGCGTGGACATCGGGGGCAGTTCCCTTGGATTGGCAGACTGGGGTGGTGGTTCCCCTATTCAAAAAGGGGGACCGTAGGGTGTGTTCCAACTATAGGGGGATCACACTCTTAAGCCTCCCTGGTAAGGTCTATTCAGGGGTTCTGGAGAGGAGGGTCCGTCGGATAGTCGAACCTCGGATTCAGGAGGAGCAGTGTGGTTTTCGTCCTGGTCGTGGAACACTGGACCAGCTCTACACCCTCAGCAGGTCCTGGAGGGTGCGTGGGAGTTTGCCCAACCAGTTTACATGTGCTTTGTGGACTTGGAGAAGGCATTCGACCGCGTCCCTCGGGGGGTTCTGTGGGGGGTACTCCGGGAGTATGGGGTACCAGGCCCTTTGATAAGGGCTGTTAGGTCCCTGTACGACCGGTGTCAGAGCTTGGTCCGCATTGCCGGCAGTAAGTCAGGCTCGTTTCCAGTGAGAGTTGGACTCCGCCAAGGTTGCCCTTTGTCACCGATTCTGTTCATAACTTTTATGGACAGAATTTCTAGGCACAGCCAAGGTGTTGAGGGGATCGTTTTGGTGGCCTTAGAATCGCTTCTCTGTTTTTTGCAGATGATGTGGTCCTATTGGCTTCATCAGGTCGTGATCTACAGCTTTCACTGGAGCGGTTTGCAGCAGAGTGTGATGCGGCCGGGATAAGGATCAGTTCCTCCAAATCCGAGGCCATGGTCTTGAGCCGGAAAAGGGTAGTGTGCCCTCTCCGGGTTGGGGAGGAGGTCCTGCCCCAAGTGGAAGAGTTTAAGTATCTCGGGGTCTTGTTCACGAATGAGGGAAAACTGGAGTGTGAGATCGATAGGCGGATAGGTGCAGCATCCGCAGTGAAGCGGGTGCCGTCTATCGTGGTGAAGAGAGAGCCGAGTCAAAAGGCAAAGCTCTCAATTTACCGATCGATCTACGTTCCCACCCTCATCTATGGTCATGAGCTTTGGGTTGTGACCGAAAGAATGAGATCTCAGATACAAGCGGCTGAAATGAGTTTTCTCCACAGGGTGTCTGGACTCTTCCTTAGAGTAAAGGCTCCGGCAGAGCTCAGCGTACAGCCTGTATGCCGCTCTACGCGCGCATTCTGTGCGCACGCGTTCACAAGCACAGCTCTGCGTTCGTTCTTGCGTTAATTGCTCGCGTTTTCGCTCCAAATTCTTGTCGTAATTTGAGCAGCTGAGCGCAGAGCGTTTACCTACGGGACAAACTGAGTTCGCTGATTGGTCATTTGCTGACACGCCTACTGAATTGATTGACAGGTCGAGTGGGAAACAAAAAAAAAGGCATGAGCTGGCTTGCTGCAGCCGTTGCGGTGTTTCTAAACTTTATATGTTAATAAAAAGTTCTAAAAAAAAAACCGGGAGCCCTGGTCCTGTAGCCCATAGCGCACCAGGAAATATTTAGAACGTTGCGCAGCCAGGTAGGACATGAGTTATTATTCGCTCGTGACAAATTCATTCATTTCAGTCATGGAGTTAACGGAGGAGGAAGCGATTACTTGACTTTTGGCAAAAAAACAAAAGAAAAGTCCAGATCAGCGATGAAGAAGGGGAATTTAAGTCATTTGTGTAACATATAAAACAGTCCGGCGCCGGGAAGTTTATTGTGAGACAACACGCATCGCGTACGCAGTCGTAAATTTTGAGCTTTGCGCATTCGTGCCCTACGGGGTTACGCTTGTGCCTCTGCGTACGTACGGCGTAGTGCGGCGTACTACCTTATGGTACGTCCACACCTAACAGCGTTTCAACTGCAGGAGCATCCAGTTTACATGCAAAGTCAAAGGGGGACGCGCCTCCATGCACGTCTTGGCGTCGGGCGTCACGTCACGTGCGTGTTGAGCGTGCTGGAAAGTGTTTTTCCGTGCACGTGAACCCGCGTCAGCCTCCAAAGCACGCCTCCAACATGCTGAAGATTTCGCCGTTCAAACGTTCAAACGCCGTTCAACTCTCCCTGATTGGTTGATCAGGGAGAGTCGGGGGGAGAAGAGAGGGGGAGAGTCCCTATGTGACGCGGAAACGAGGGGACGGGTATTGCGCAACTATGTGACGTATTGTTTGTGGGACACAGAAAAAACCCGCGAAGTCGTGTACTATGGAAGAGAAACTCATTGTAGCTGTGTGTTCGCGACAAGTCCTTCACGACCAGTCAAGTCTGCTCTACAGAGACAGAAATAAAAAGCTCCTTGCCTGGCGGAGTGCAGTGAGGAACTCGGTATACCGGTAAGCTCCTCCCACACCCCCCGCCGCCACACCGCCGCAGTTTTGCGTTCTGGTCTGGACACCACTGTGGGTCCAGTGCGTCCACTTGCGTGCGTGACGAGCTTTTTGGAAGTTGAAATGCTTTTAGGTGTGGACGTACCGCTGAGCTCTGCCGGGGCCTATAAGGTGAGAAGCTCAGTCATCCGGGAGGGACTCAGAGTAGAGCCGTTGCTTCTCCACATAGAGAGGAGCCAGTTGAGGTGGCTCGGGCATCTGGTTAGGATGCCTCCTGGACGCCTCCCTGGTGAGGTGTTCTGGGCATGTCCCACCAGGAGGAGACCCAGAGGAAGACCCAGGACACCCTGGAGGGACTATGTTTCTCGGCTGGCCTGGGAATGCCTTGGGATTCCCCCAGAGGAGCTGTTCCAAGTGGTTGGGGAGAGGGAAGTCTGGGCCTCCTTACTTAGGTTGCTACCCCCGCGACCCGACCCCGGATAAGCGGAAGACACGCACGCACCTGTGCTTCGATTCACTCCAAAAGGGAGACATCATCAGTCAGAGTAGGAGGTGCCGGACACTCAAGTAGGAGGCAAAATCACTTCCTGTTATGAAAAAGGCAGAGCACCACTTGTTTCTCCAGTAAAACTATATTTTATCCTGGTGTGACAACCTCCATTTTCTGCATTGATTTGACTGCGAAAACTTGCTTGCTTTTCTAAGACCCGCCTTCCTGTTAGAAATTGGTCAAGACAACGCAAGCTTCAATTTGATTGGATGTAATCCCTGTCTATGTACTAAAGTTAAGTTGAGGTGGACCGGCTAGCTGTCTCCAAGCCAGAAATCCAGCTCCCGGATGGAAATCCGGCCTCCGGCCAGAGTGCTTTAAGCCATGCAGCTGCCAGGAAAAAGACAAAGAGGAGATACTGTATATGGATTGTGAGTGTTATATAGTGCCTTTCTATCTTATGACAACACTCAAAGTGCTTTACACTACAACCTGTGCCTCATTTACCCCTTCATACAACACTCTACTAGATCTGTACAAAGCTAATTGAACATATTATAAAGAGACTAATCAGAGCTTTATCACATTCATACACCGATGGGACACACATCAGAAACAATGAGGGGTTCAGTGTCTTTCCCAGGGACACTTCAGCATGTGACTGCTGGTGGATTCAAACCCCCAACTTTTTCATTGGAGGACGACTGCTCTAACCACTCATCCACAGCCGCCCAGTGCACTCAGGGAGCTTGTGTGTTTGCCCAGACACATGAAAAATTAGAGGGAACATTGGTGGTAGCTAGTTAACACTTAAAAACATTAAAGTTTTGACATTTGCAACATTTCTTGTTTCTATACATTTCTTGTTGCACTTTCCAAATCAGAGACATGCTGGGTTAATACGCGGTTACAAAAAAGAAAACAAGATCAGTCTAACGAAATAGAAGAAAGAAGTCAACACTAAAAATCAAACACCAGTTAAAAATGTAAACCATCCTTCAATCTAACCAAATCTAAATCTAAAGCTAAGACTGAGGTTTATCATTGGCACGGACATCATTATTATTAGTATTATTTAGCAGTGACAGTAATGAGAAATATGTGTTAAATTAAAGCTTACCGACAGCAGCCTGCAGGGCCACTGAAGTCAAGACCAAACATAGAAAGACCTCCATCTTCTGGATCCAGCAGGACCTCCAACAGAAGGAGACCTGTTTGTTGTTGTCAGGATGAAGAGCGGTCTGATCTGTGCAGAAATAAGGACAAGATTGTTTTCATGAAATTTTTTAAAGAAAGAATCCAAAGGATCACACTTTTTAACAGCAGTACAGAAATGGTAAATGGACTGCACTAAAGCCCCAGTATACTCCCGTGCACGTCCATATGCAGAGGTACGCACGTACGTACGCAGAGGTACAAGCATACCCAGGGCATGTAGGCACAAAGCTCAATTTTTACGACTGCGTACTCAAACGTGGTGTCGCACAATAAACTGCCCGGCGCCAGACTGTTTTGTATGTAACACCAATGTATTAAATTCCCCTTCTTCATCCCTGATCTGGCCTTTTCTTTTGTTTTTTTGCCAAAAGGCAGTGATCTCTTCCTCCTCCGTTGACACCATGACTGAAATGATAAGAAATGAACAAATTTGTCACAAGCTAATTAAACTCAGGTCCAGCGTGGCTGCGGGAGGTTCTGTAGATTTCCTGGTGTGCTGGTCTGATGTGTGGGCTGCAGGACCAGCGCTCCCAGTTTTTTATATTTTTTAGAACTTTTTATTAACAACATGTAAACACTGCTACGGTTGACCCAGCTGCTCAGGGTGGATACTCGAGTTTGATGTCTGAACACTCTGCGTACAGTACGTGTGTACGTACGTGTGAACGGACGGACGTGGGAGTATACTGGGGGCTTCATATAGCAGCTTTTCTCAGCTTTGCTCTTTACACAACAATCTTTGTCCTCATTTTACCCACAGCACTCTACTAGATCTCTACAAAGCTAATTGAACAAATCATTCTAAAGAGACTAATCAGTCCTTTGAGATCAAATTCATACACTGATGGGACACACATCAGAGGCAATGAGGGGTTCAGTGTCTTGCAGAAACACTTTGACGTGTGACTGCTGGTGGATTTGAACCCCCAACTCTTGCATTGGAGGACGACTGCTCTAACCACTCAACCACAGCCGGCTTAAAGACCTAAAAATCATTTTATTTTGCCACAAACACAAAGACAGTCCTCATTCCTGACAACAAGCCATACATGAACCCGACAATGCATTTCAGAAACAACAACAAAAAGGTTAGGATGCTGAAAATTAAATCTAGATAACATTCCTTCTTCTGTTGAGACTTTAAGCCACAAATCCCTGTTTTACAGATGCTGCCACGTTGTGTTTTCACCACATTCTGGGCACCGATATGGAAATTTTGACTATTCCCAATATCGATATTGAGCGAGGAAGGCTAATGCCGATAACCAATGTAATGGCTGAAAATTTTGGAACTTTGTCTACCCCAAGAATCTAAGTAAACAGTGAGTGGAGTGGGTCTCGTTTATTTAGAGCAGATGTTAGTAAGCTAAGCTAATTAGATCCACCTAATGTATACGTAGACCCACTTTAGGTTTACAAGTGGTGCACTAGTCATAAAAACTGTCTTCCTAACATGAATTCACATTTTCTATCCTTCACTATTTACCATAAAGTTATCAAGTGTGTCACACAAAAAAAGTTAAACAAATAAATGGCCTTCCCTATTCATTGTTTAACAGTTAGTCACGTACGGTGAAGGTCTAATTAATATTATTGACCATGGCTGAGTTCTGTTTTCTTTGCAGAGAAGTAAAGAATTCAAACAAACAATGGCCCTCATTCACGAAAATGTTCGTATTTTTATCCTAAATTTCTCCTACTTTTGTTCGTACGAAGCGTTCGTACGAACATGCCACGTCAGATCCAACAAAGTCTTCTATCCACAGGAAAAGCGTGTAAACGGGCTGCTTAAAGTTGATGGATCCCACCTGTTCTACTCACCTGCGCGTGCTCGCGGGAAGGTAATTTACATAATTCCCACCCCTCAAAACACCATATAAGGCCACGCTTCCTGCCTTCTGACAGCAGGAAGTGTCCATTCATTCAAACTCAAGAAGTAAAAGGAGGAACTTCACGCGTTCGGAGATCTGCTCTCAGTCGCGCTGTGGCTACCCCCCCACCCCCCGCAAGTGTCGGATGGTCAAATATCTTTAATTTTAGTGTACTGTGTTACATTATAGTTTCACTTATTCAGAAGAGCCGTGGCGCACCGCTACCCCCCCCCCCCCGCAAGTGTCGGATGTGTTTTTGAACAGAAGCATTTTAAAATGTCTCGAAACTACAGTTAACTTCATATTAATATTGTAGTGCATATGTTTTGTCTCCCGTGGGTCGTACAGTATCAGAAATCAAGAATAAATGGTTTGATCTGAAAATGGCTTCAAACAAACGTCTCGCCGCAGCACGGACAGGAGGTGGTCAAGGAATAGTCTGAGATGGATGGACAATAAATGCCACGCTGCAAGACGCGTGCCAACATGTTTTGCAGCACAAATGATGCGCGCACCTCCTGGTCAGCGCGCAACCACATTCTGCAGGTTATATTTCGAATCAGATATAATAATCTATTGCTCCGATGGTGTTTGGCACAAGATCAGTCTTAATTCGTACTTGTTCTGCGGCGGTGTATGGGAATTTTATGTACCTGGGTGTTAATATGAGGAGCGGCTTTGATGACCAAGGGGAGCGCACGACTCACTGAAGCCTGCGCGACACACCAGACAAATTAAACTTAAAATTATAATTCTAATTCAAACAGAATAACCTATTGTCAAGAATAATTATGGTGCGTGATTTTTTTAAACCCAAAATATTTTCTAAATAACGAAATATGAAGTTATTCGTGGAGAAGATCCGTCTGGATGACAGCAGACTGACGCTCCTAAAATATACGACAGGTCCGGACCACTCGTAAATTTTGTTCGTATCTGAAAAAATCGTAGGATACGAAAACATTGTTGGATGCCACAAATGATCCTAGAACGCTCGTACGCACAGTTTAAGAACAAATCTGTGCGTACGAACGGTTCGTGCATGAGGGCCAATGCATTTAATTGAGGACGACAAAGATAACGTTACTAACACTAATATATTTTACCTGTACGCTAGATTTATTGTTCTCGATAAAGCTTTACAAGGCAATAGCCTATGCTAGGTTATCTAAACGTTAGCTTTCTAACTTGAGAGGCATGTGGCTAATGACAAGCAGGTTGGAGGGTTTAAGATACAGTAATTTATTATTGTTGATCTTTATTCTTTTATTTTACAGGCCAGTATAAACTTACCATGTTCTGTTTAGCAAAATATTCTACACAGAAGGGATGAAAAAGGTGACAA
>JBBPBX010015536.1:0-16199 GCA_038048925.1 Garcialebias charrua | reverse complement strand
TATATAGGAGCTTACTTATATAGCACTTTCCAGCCCCCTTTGAGGGGTCCCAAAGCACTTCACAGTAACAACCATCCACCCATTCATACACCGGTAGCGGTAGACTGCCATTGTCCTACAACAACTCGGGGTTAAGCGTCTTGCCCAGGGACACAACAAGGTATGCCGTGACTGGGGATCGAACCCGAGACCTTCTGGTCCTGAGCCGGTTTCCCTGCCTCTACACCATCTCGGCCCCATATATATATATATATGGATGGGTAAAAGAAGACACAGATTGTGTATAATCACATCAACACTTCAGCCAAAAACGTTGGGCACTTTATGAAAAAGCTAAATCTGATATTGTCAACAAGCCCTGGAGCAGATTAAAGCCCTACCCTGATGATGATGATGACCGAGAGATTCAACCACCTCGTAACAACTGTTCAAGAAGCAGTATTGTTTCCTGATGCATGCTCAATAATCCAGGTAGAAAGTTCTAAAAAAGTTAAATCTGGTCCTCTAGACCAGTGTTTTTCAAGCTTTTTTGAGCCAAGGCTCAACGTGTTTTCATTGAAAAAAACCCGAGGCACACCACCAACCAAAATTGTAAACATAGATGCACTGTATCCGCCTATATTAAATATATAGTCATTCTTATCAAAGTGTCTTGAATAGGAATGAAATAAACACAAAAAAGTTTTTTTATCATATTTTATATTTATTTCAAATTGCACTTAACATGTCTTCAAAAATACACCCGAACAGTACCACAACAATGTGGTCTTAAATTTAAAGAGGTTGTAGAAAGGTGGGGGGAGGGGGGGGGCGCTTTTTTGATAATTTCCAAGGCACACCTGACGATCACTCGCGGCACTCTAGTGTGCCTTGGCACAGTGGTTGAAAAACAATGCTCTAGACATTAAAAAAAAGAAAACAAACAAAAAATTGTAGAAATGTTTCATCTTTCCTCTGAAAGACTTCTTCGGTCTAAGGTGCTGTATTCAGCTCAGTCTTATAAATAGCACCTTCTCATAGTGGATCAATCAGTTGCTGCTGACAGACCAAACTAGCTGCTCACATGATTAAGGAGGACTATCAGCCTAACAAAAGATTGTTAGCACCCTGATGGCTGCTTGTGATTCACAAGGGGCTCCTCAGCCCTTCACACCAGCTGCTCCCCAGAAGTCCTTACAACCAATGTTTCCACGTCTCCAAATTCCTCGTCTTCTAACTCCACATCTCCGAGCTCCACGAGTCCTACGTCTCAGTGTTCCACGAGCTCCAGGTCACCGAGCTCCACGTCGCCTGGTACAGAATCTCCTCATCTCCCCACATCGCCTGTTGCAAAGGCTCCTTGGTTCTCCACGTTGCCTGCTGCATAGGCTCCTCGGCTCTCCATGTCGCCTGCTGCAGAGGCTCCTCGGCTTTCCACGTCACCTGCTGTAGAGGCTCCTCGGCTCTACACGTCACCTGTTACAGCTCTCTAGGTCCCCATGTGGCCAGATGCAAATCTCCAGGTTGCCTGTTGCAACACCCGAGGTACTTGAACTGGTCCTTGGCACTGGACAGCCTCCTGGCCGCTTGCCCGACCCGTTCAGGCTTGATGGACGGCCTCCCGGCTGCCCACCTGAACTCGCTCCTCATGCTGGACGGCCTCCCGTCCGCCCCCCTGAACTGACTCATTGTGCTGGACGGCCTCCCGGCCGCCCCCCCTTGAACTTTTTCTATTTTCTTAGGTTAAGTCTTTTGTGTTTAGTTCCCACAGTTTTCTAAAAAAGCTAAAGGGCAAAGCAGAGCTGTGCGTCTGTACGAGCACCGCGCCACGCGCGTGTGCAGTTCACAACAGAGCTTAGCGTGAAGCAGCAACGTTTTCGCTCCAAATACTTGATGTCATTTGAGCAGAAGCAAGACGGCGCTTTTAGCTACGGGACAAATTGAGGTCGCTGATTGGTCATTTGCTGACACGCCTACTGATTTGATTGACAGGTCGGGAAAGGCAGAGGGTTGCGCAGCTTTTTTCTGTGTTTATATGTTAATAAAAAGTCCTAAAAATTAGAATTAAAACAGGAAGCACTGGTCCTTGCCTACATAGCAGACTAGCACACTAGGAAATGTTTAGAACCTGCATATCCACGTTGGACATGACTTTAGTTCACTCGTGACAAGTTCATTCATTCCTCCTCATCGGAGGAGGAGCGAATGGTGACCGCTTCAAGCGATCACTTGACTTTTGGCAAAAAAAACAAAAGAAAAGCCAAGTTCAGCGATGAAGAAGGGATATTTAATACATTTGTGTCTCATACAAAACAGTCCGCCACCGGGCAGTTTATTGTGAGACAACGCGCGCGCGTGAGCGGTCGTAAAATTTGAGCTTGGCGCGTTCACGCCCGCGTTCAAAGGCTTGTGCCGCGGCGCTCACACGGCGTGGCGCGGCGCTCGTCAAAACGCACAGCTCTGCCTGGCCCTTTATGGTACGTCCACACCTAACAGCGTTTCAACTGCAGGAACGTCCAGTTTACATGCAAAGTCAATGGGGGACGCGCCTCCAGGAGCGTCTTGGCGTCGGGCGTCAGGTCACGTGCGTGTTGAGCGTGCTGGAAAGCGTTTTCCGTGTACGTGAACCTGCTTCAGCCTCCAAAGCACGCGTTGATTTAGCTGAAGTTTTCGCCGTTCAAACGTTCAAACGCCGTTCAACTCTCCTTGATTGGTTGATCAGGGAGAGTCGAGGGGAAAAGAGAGTGGGAGAGTCCCTCTGTGACTCGGAAACGAGGGGACGGGTATTGCGCAACTATGTGACGTATTGTTTGTGGGACACAGAAAAACCCGCGAAGTCGTGAACTATGGAAGAGAAACTCATTGTAGCTGTGTGTTCGCGACAAGTCCTTCACGACCAGTCAAGTCTGCTCTACAGGGACAGAGATAAAAAGCTCCTTGCCTGGCGGAGTGCAGTGAGGAACTCGGTATACCGGTAAGCTCCTCCCACACCCCCCGCCGCCACACCGCCGCAGTTTCGCGTTCTGTTCTGGACACCACTGTGGGTCCAGTGCCTCCACTTGCGTGCGTGACGAGCTTTTTTGAAGTTGAAACGCTGTTTGGTGTGAATGTACCATTAGTCTGGTCCTCTGGACATTCAAAAAACAAAACAAAACAAAAATGTTTTTTGAATGTCCAAAGGACCAGACATAGCTTTTTTAGAATTTTCTACCTGGATTATTGAGCATGTATCAGGGTATACTGTACCCACAGTTTTCTTAGGTTTAGTCTTTGTGTTTAGTTGTGTTTAGTTCCCAGGCCTCGTCCTACCGGTTTTTGTTTTCTTGCCCTTGTATATTCCTTATGTCCCTTTGTCTTCCTTGTGCCCTCCATCCTAGCATTTCCTCCCTCCTCCCGCCCTAGTTTATTTTTATTTTTATTTATTTTTGGGGGGGAGGGGGGGTACTGTAAATGTGTGCCCTCTGCTGGACCTTCCTTGTCTGTTCTCCATTTTGTCTCTTGTTAATCACCCCCGATATGTTTCATCCTTGTCTCATGCCTAGGCATTTGTAATCTGTCTCATCTTCATCAACATCAACGAGGACCCTGATCAGTATGCATACTGCGAAAACTGATCAACAGAGGACACCAACTCCTCTGTGGTCCACACTGCTCTCACCCACCTGGAACAGAAGGACTTATATGTCCGTATGCTCTTTGTGGACTTCACATCTGCC
This sequence comes from Garcialebias charrua, assembly GCA_038048925.1. NCBI lineage: Eukaryota > Metazoa > Chordata > Actinopteri > Cyprinodontiformes > Rivulidae > Garcialebias > Garcialebias charrua. The sequence goes on along the minus strand of JBBPBX010015536.1, from coordinate 12,504 downwards.
TTCGACACCATGATCCCCCAAACCCTGATGGACAAACTATTCACACTAGGACTAAGCCCCTCCATTTGCAACTGGGTACTAGACTTCTTAACAAACAAACCACAGTCAGTGAGGATCCACGACTTCTCCTCCTCCACCATAACCCTCAGGATGTGTGTTGAGCCCTCTCCTGTTCACTCTGCTCACATATGATTGTGCAACTACCCATCCAGGTTGTCATATTGTAAAGTTTGCAGATGATACAGCGGTGGTGGGATGTATCACAAACAATAGCTATGTTTACATGGGCAAAATTCTGTGACCGGATTGAAATGTGCTCTGATTGCATAATTAGATAGCACCGTTTACATGCGCCCAATCCGTTCATGACGAGTGTTTACATGCAGCAGGCTTTTATTCTGATCAGAAGTTCTGACATGCGCAGAGTGGTACACTCCCCTTAAAAAAAAAAACGAAGAGGAAGTTACTTTCGTGAAAACCACAGAAGAAGAAGCTACTTCCGGGACGAAAGTAAACAGACCGTTAAAAATGGACCCGCACCAGACTGTATTGACGGCGATGCAGTTTTTACTGCACTCCCTGATTGAACTACAGGTGAAGCAGCGCGTGCTTTTAGTTTTTTTATTCACAGGATGAGAGCGCTGGACGTCCTCTGTCCTCCAAGCTGTCGTGGACAACAACTGTTGGTAAGATAATAAAAACGCTGTATGCTAATAAACTTTTTGTCCTTTCTTTTTCTACCTGTCTGCGTGATACTGTCTGTATTTGTTATTAATTACTATTCTTCCTCTGTTTTCCTGTTTCTGGAGCATCAGTGTCACGATGCCAGGCAGTGCTCTGCCATGATGCCAACGTCCTGCGCCACTCAGACCTCTATCAAAGGGCTCATCTGTTGACAAAAGTAAGGCTAATATTTACTATATTGTATTTAGTATTACAACTATTACAGCTAAGTATCTCAAAGTAGAGATGCTTAGCTGTAAAGTTTTATTTTTAAAAATGTTTGTTTGAACCATATCTTTAAACAAATAGTTAAATCTTGCCAAAATGTAAGGCTAACATTTACTATATTGTATTTAGTTTTACAACTATTACAGCTAAGTAATCAGTAGACATACTTAGCTGTAAAAGTTTTATTTAAAATTTGTTTGAACCATGTCTTTAAACAAATAGTTAAATGTTGCCAAAATGTAAGGCTAAACTTTACTACTGTATATTGTATTTAGTATTAAACTACCGGTATTACAGCTAAGTAATCAGTAGACATACTTAGCTGTAATAGTTTTATTTAAAATAAAATTTGTTTGAACCATGCCTTTAAACAAATAAAAAGTTGAACACTAAATATTGGCATGTCCTTTTTTTGCAGTCTGTGAGGAACATTGAAGGACGTCCGTCTCTTCATTGTTGGTGATCGTGCCCGCTGTTGGACTGGCTCGTCAAAGGATACACAAACTGTCCTCGTCTGACTCCTCAACAAGTCATTTAATGTTTACCTTTGCTCAGTCAGGTGGAGGTAGAGATGACCTTCAGGTTGATGAAGTCACGGTGGAGAGTTCTTCTAAAAAGATACTTGTCATGTATTTGTGTTCACATGCAGTTAACATTTGTATAAAATTATTATCACAATAAAAAACTGCAAATACTAGTGAACATCTGAGCTCTTTAATGGACCAAACATTTTAACAAATTCTTGTAAACAATTGATACTGCTTGTTTGAAACAAGTTTCTTTCTTAGTGCAATTTGAGGTATATCAGAAAAACATAAAAATTAAACATTCAAAACGTTTGTGCAAAACAGACGATGTGCACAGATCAAATCTTGTAATGATGACAACAACAAAAAAACATTCTTTGGTCATTTAAAAACTACAGTAACCTGTAATTCAGTAACTTCTTTATCAACTCATCAAATACTTTCACAATTTCAATGTATGCATGTGATTTAGGACAACAAAATTGGTGACAAAATAATCGATTTTACTTCCAAAATGTATGTTTCTGTATCCTGATAGAACAGCAAATGTGTTTTTATCCTGTGAGTCATGCAGAAACTCAGAGTCCTTATTAAACCACCTGACTGTATTAAGTTAGGACATTGTACCTTAATTGTACCATAAACTATCAATCCTAATGTCTGTGTAAAAAAAATACATTTACATATCTGTCAGGGGACAAATAAACATAGTTGTGGAGAATTGAAACATTTTCAAATCAGTTTTGAGTTGTTCTAAAGCACATGTGTGAACTTCTTGGGATTCCTCAGTAGAAGACGTGGGTCTTGCATCTTCTGCCACCTGCCACTGTCTGTTGTGTGCTGCTGCCAGCTGCCTCTTCAAAGCTGGACTCATCATCTGAAAAACAAACAAAATAAAGTTTAACTGGACTCCTGATATGTTGAAATGTGTTAGGTTAATTATGTGGTTAGTTGGAGTAGTGTTATAATGTACAATACAGTATACTGTAGTTCTATGCAAGCCCTACAGCTACTCTTATTTCTTATTATAATTAAATTTTTACATATTTGTCGTTTCTAATTACAGTACTCAAGTAATACAGTACAGAGGGTTAATGTGTTTTGAAGAGTCTAACTTACCACAAAGGATGCTTTGCTCCTGGTTAGCTTCCTCTCCTCAGATTCCTCCTCATCACCTGGATCCACACCGCTTCCTGCTGTGTTGGAAGTGGCCGAGCTCTCATCACTTCATCCACCAACACGTAAAATGAAAAAGTGGTGGGGTCGTAGCCACTTGTCCCGTTTTTGTTTTTAGCTTCGTAGCACTTAGCTTTAAGCTCTTCCAGCGATCTCCAGCTTTTCATGTACTTGTTTAAATAACTCCGTGTTCCTACACTTTAGGTCAAGGTGTTCGATAGTTTTGAGCTATTTTAACGTTTCCATTACAAATGTTGCATCGCTCACCGACCAGTTTTGCTTCCCCACCATGCGTTAGCGTTAGCATCTACCCACTCACCAGGCGGAGAAGGAAACACGAGGGGGGAGAGGGGGGGGGGTTGGATGGGGGTGCGCGCAGCGCACATGCGCAGTCAGGACAGTTTCCCACAGTCCGATAAAAGGAACAGAAAAAGTGTTTACATGAGCACCGAACGGGTAACGGATCGGCGTAAACCACCCGTTTCGATCTGATCACAAATTAGGCCGGATCACGCCGAATACACAAAAAATGACCCGAACGGGGTGTTTACATGACGCACTTTTGATCCGATCGGCCGTTTGATCCGATTACTTATGTCCATGTAAACATAGCTAATGATGAGTCCAGCTACAGGCAGGAGGTGTAACACCTGGAGAGCTGGTGCAAGGACAATAACCTTCACATCATTGTGAAGAAGACAAAGGAGATGATTGTGGACGTCAGAAGGAACAAACACACACACACCCCACTGAACATAAGAGGATCTGCAGTGGAAGTGGTCTCAAGCTACAAGTACTTGGGTGTACACATGAACGATAACCTCAGCTGGAGCAACAACACCACCAGCCTGATCAAGAAAGGTCATCAGAGACTCTACTTCCTCAGACGGCTGAGACGAGCTGGTCTGAGAAGCTCAGTCCTCACCTCCTTCTACAGGTGTGCAGTGGAGAGCATCCTGTGCTCCAACATCATTGTGTGGCATGGAGGTTGCACAGCTGCAGAAAGAAAAGCTTTGCAGAGAGTTGTGAAGGTTGCACAGAAGTATGTTGGAGTCAGTCTCCCCACTGTAGTGGATCAGATCCCTGGTCACTGATACACTTTAAACATGTCTCTGAACTATATTTGAAGCTCCTCTCACTCATTCCTGCAGAGTCATTTTACCACTATTTTATTGCAGTAATATCAACCAAGACACATATTACTTCAGAAAATATGTTCTGTTCTGGCTTCTGAAGGAGGCAGTCGCCTTTCTCCTTTCCTCCCCCTCCCCCCTGCTGCTGCTGCTTTTTGTCTTGTCTGCAGCTTCTCATGAAGCACCTCGAACGAAGATTAAGATGAATTGGGTGGTATGGGAATTCAACTCTACTGAAAGATTTCAACAAAAGGCAAGGCACGGGGGAGCCGGCCCATCCCCGCAGACGAAACGAGAGGATACGCCATGGATTCGATGGAATGGTGACGTCTCGCTCTCTGTGTGCTCTGAGGGAATGTGAAGAATCTGGATTAAATTGGATTACGATGGCAGCGCTTTGCTTTTTTGGCGTTTTGTGGAGCACTGGCCTATCGGCAAATGAGGGAGAGTTTCAGCAGGACCTAATGCTGGAGCACCCGATCTGATCTGCGCCGTGACCTCGGAAATCAGCTGTTTACGAGCTAATCCGGAAGGTGAACACGATCTCTGAGGATCGCAGATCATCCGCTCGGATTGGGACTCTGGACGCTGGTGGTCAACATCTAAGGGCCACAGCTTGGATCAGAGGAAAAAGTCCCGAATTGGACCATATCAGAGTTGCCCAGCAGGACTCAAGGCTGAAGGAATTATACTGTCTGCCTGAAGTGAAAAATATTTGTAATCCTTATCTGACTTTACCCTAAACAGCCTTGGAAAAAGGCTGGATGTCAAATTTCTCCTGAGACGTGTTTTCTGAGGCAAACAGCTGCACTATCGCTACCCCCCCCCCCCCGGAGAACTTTTCTATGAGCGTTATCGGAGGCCGGCTGGTTTCACCTCAGAACTGTTTGCTATCTGGAATGTCTCATGGACAGAAATCTCACTGCCTCAGTCTCAAAATGCAACATGTGATTGTCTTAAATGTGCTTCTGGTATAGTTTTTTCTGTCTCATGAAAGACAAAATGTGATACATCTTTTTTTAATACCAACGCTGTGACCCTCATGGTTCTTTCCTTGTTTTCACACCTTTGACCTTCATCCCGATACGGATGGGAGAGGCCGCGCTGAAGAACATAATGTGATATGATGTCTCATGTGGACTGATAGCAGTAGCTTCACACACTCGCCCCCTTCCGGATGACTGTGCGTACATATTCATGCTGTACTGGTGAAAACTTGTGCAATATTAATAAAAGTACTCTGACTGACTCTGAAAAGACTCTCTTTATTTTTACTTGTATTGATTCAGATATAATCAAGGCATAACCTTGTGTTATTCATATGAACAAGTGTTAATTTTGATATATTGAATTGTCATCGTCATTCTTTAATATGCTGATGAATTCTTATTATGTGAATGATCATGTATTACTATGCTGGTATATTTTTCTCTGTCTTAGTCAGAATGCTGCCTAAAGTTGAAATTTATGTCAAGCTAAGCTTTTCAGAGTTGTTTTAAGAAGGTTGCCACGTGAATCAGAGCCAAATCTAAATATCTTTAGAACTGGTGGCTATGAGTCTGGCTGTCCTGAACCAACATTGAACACTATCTTTCTCTGTTATCCTGAAATGGCCTTCACATTTTCAGCTTTCTGACCAAGCAAAATCACTCCCGTTCTCTGGGAAAACAACCAATGAGCAGATGGATTTAGCTGGGTCAACCCTCCTCTTTTAAGGCTCCACTTCCTGTCGGAGCAGAGAGTTTGCTGAGGACCTCAAGCCATGAGGTTCCCCAAAGAGCTGAATGAACGCCAGTCACACGCTAAGGACATGTCATTCAGTTAAAAGATTTATAACGTGCCAGTTATAAATCCATTTCGAGCTGAAAAAGCTCTATTTTAATGCAATTCCTTCAAGGAAGCTTTTATCTTAAAAGCCAACCAGAACTGAGGTTGTTACTTCAGTGAGGTGGAAGCCGTCTTGTGAGCGAGCCGGTGCAAAAATGGACGCCGGTCGCCTGTAAACCGTAGCACGAACGGACAGTTCGTGCACGTGAGGTTGGGACAAGTTTACTGAAGCAGAGACCAAGAATCTTCGCACAGGTAAAACGTCAATGTCCATTCGACCGAGTCGAGCGGAAGCCGCCGAGGAACTGCCATGTTTCTGGTTAAAACACTTCAAGATAGAACCTCTCCTCATCATCCATTTTCCTCATCCTCCATTTTCTTTCTCTGAAACTTTCTTATTAAGTTAACTAAACCAGTTAACTAAACTTTAAGTTTATTGTGCCAGCAGATATAAGTTAATAACACCCATAACTTGTGTTCTGTTGTTCCTATGACGTTACGGACGCGTATATACTTATGCTGAAGTTAATTATAGGAAAAATGATCAACCAATCATGTACATATGTTGTGATGTAAATTTATGATTCTGTTAAATAAATGGTCCAGTCTTGCTATACCAACATAAGTTAACATTTCATGTCTTTACATATCACCTCCAAGGTATAGAATTATTGGTATTAAACTGAAAAAGAGAGAACACTTTTAATTAATGATGTATTTTTGTGTCAGTCTAAACCCTGCCTATTTACATCTAAAATATAGGTAAATCAGTAAACTGATAAGCATATATATATTATTACACCACTATCACATACATCTACACCTCCAGATGCAGGAAGAGGGCCACCTGCATCATGAAAGACCCCACTCACCTAGCACACACACTCTTTGCCCCACTCCCTTCAGGAAGGAGGCTGAGGAGCATTAAGTGTAGAACCACTAGACTGAGGAACAGCTTCTACCCTGAGGCTGTTAGACTCATTAATAAATAACCAGAATAATAACTGCAAAATATCACATCATGTTGCTGCTGATCTGTTCATGTTGCTTCTGATCTGTTTTGTGTTGCTGCTGATCTGTTTCATGTTGCTGCTGATCTGTTTCATGTTGCTGTGTTCATTCGTGCCCATCTGCTCATACAGTCTCATGTTCGTGCTGCTGTTTGGAGTAATGTTTTCTATGATATTAGTGCTTTTAGTGTATTTTTAGTTGATGTTTTTCTTAGTTCATATCTTAGATGTTGTTACTGTTTTCTTTTACATTTTATTGTTGGATGTAACTGGGACCCTGTGTACATAATCTCGTTTCATCACATGTACCACATCTGGTGCGAATGACAATACAGATTCTCTGACTCTTTGACTCTGACTCTTGTCTGTACATAAGCCCTGGTCTGTGTCTTAGTCCTCGTCTGTGCATCGTTGGGTATCCTCCTGTGTCCCTCACGTCTCTGTTCATGTACCGTAAACACCGGTGTATAATACGCACTTTTATTGCTCATTTGAATGTCCTGCGTATTATACACCGAAGCGTATTATCTACAGATTTTTTCCCATATTTTTAGACCCATTTTTGGCTCTGATTTGCTTTTTCATTTTGGCCTAAAAATGGTGCAGTACCAGTTTCGGCCGCTATGGACGCTAATGCACCCTTTAGTCTGTTTACCTGCAGACTGTACCTGGAGGCGTATCCTGGCGCCATCTAGTGGCCATAAAAAAGACAGGTCACGGCAGTGCGTATTATACACCGAAGCGTATTATCTACCGATTTTGCTGATTTATTTCCAAATATTGGCCAAAGCGTATTATACACCGGAGCGTATTATACACCAGTGTTTACGGTAAGTGTTTTTGCTGCCTCGTCAGCCATTTATTTATATCATTAAAATATTTATTTTTATATTACTTCTTGGCCTCCTCGAGTCTGTCTGTGTGTGGGTTTATTCCTGTTCAGCTCAGCCTGAATCCTGACAACCATCAGGTGAAAAGGAGGAACCCAAACCCAGACCGGTGGTCGTTCTGTATGTTGCAGGAGTTTCAGAGAAATTGAGGCATTTATTTTCTAAACACAACGTCCCAGTGGCTTTTAAACCCCAAAATACATTACGGCAAAGACTGGTTCATCCCAAAGATCCAGTCCCCCGGCACAAACAGAGTAATATTGTGTATGCTGTTCAGTGTCAGGAGGGCTGTGATCAGTCTTACATCGGGGAAACTAAACAGCCACTGGCCAAAAGGATGGCCCAGCACAGAAGATCAACATCATCAGGTCAGGACTCTGCAGTCTACACTCATCTCCAGGCCAGCGGTCACTCTTTCAGGGATGAAGATGTTCACATCCTTGATAGAGAGGAACGATGGTTTGAGAGAGGAGTAAAGGAGGCCATCTTTGTGAAAAGAAACCGTCCATCATTAAACAGAGGTGGAGGCCTCCATGTTCAACTGTCCCCCTCTTACAATGCTGTTATATATTGTCTATATCTTTTTACAAGCTTTGAAATGTCACTGATGATGTAAAATTATGCATTTTTATACAAGGTGTGTGTGTGTCTTAATTGAAGGGTTTGAACTATATTTACAGGCCTGTATTCATTTTAAATCCTTCCGCTCCCAGTCTTCCCCTTTCTCCACGGGTGTCCCCCAAGGCTATGTCCTCGGAACCCTCCTCTTCATCATTTACCTCCTTCCTCTAGGTCACATCTTCCGCAAATACGGCGTCCATTTCCACTGTTATGCTGATGACACACAGCTCTACTTGTCATCAAAACCTAACTCCACCCACCCACCCTCCATCCTCACCGACTGTCTCAATGAGCTAAATCACTGGTTTTCTAACAATTTCCTTCAACTAAACAGTAACAAAACAGAAATCATTCTTGTTGGTACCAAAAACTCTATTTCAAAATCAGAACATCTTCTCGTCCCCCTTAACAACTCTCTGCTATCCCCCTCCCCTCAGGTCAAGAGCCTCGGTGTCATCCTCGACACCACTCTCTCCTTCACTTCACACATCAACAATATTACTCGGTCTGCCTATTTCCACCTCCGTAATATTAACCGTCTCCGTCCTTCTCTCACACCCCGCTCCACAGCCATCCTGGTGCACAGTCTTGTGACTTCCCGTATCGATTACTGCAACTCCCTTCTCTACGGCCTCCCCAACAAATCTCTCCACAAGTTACAGATGGTCCAGAACTCAGCTGCCCGTGTCATCACTCAAACCTCCTACTATAACCACATCACTCCTGTCCTGCAGCAGCTCCACTGGCTCCCGGTTAAATCACGCATCATCTTCAAAATTCTACTCCTCACGTTCAAATCTATCCACAACCTTGCCCCTCCTTATCTATCTGACCTCCTACAAATCTCCATCCCATCACGCTCTCTCAGATCCTCCTCTTCGCTACATCTCCATGTACCCTCTGCCCGCCTCTCCACCATGGGGAGCAGGGCCTTCACCTGCTCTGCCCCTCACCTCTGGAACGCTCTACCGCCAGACCTTCGAAACACCACCTCCCTTTCTCTGTTCAAGACTGCCCTGAAAACACATCTCTTTAGACTAGCTTATCATTAACTTTACTAAATGTATTTTTATTATTTTGCATTTTATAATCTTTATGTATTTTATATTTCAATTTGTCGCTGATAATGTTTGAACTGTATTGGTTTGTTAAGTGTCCTTGGGTGTCCTGAAAGGCGCTTTTAAATAAAATGATTATTATTATTATTATTATTATTATTATTAAACAGAGGTGGAGGCCTCCATGTTCAACTGGCCCCCTCTTACAATGCTGTTATATATTGTCTATATATTTTTACAAGCTTTTAAATGTCACTGATGATGTGAAATTATGCATTTTTATACAAGGTGTGTGCGTGTCTTAATTGAAGGGTTTGAACTATATTTACAGGCCTGTATTCATTTTAAAGTGTTTGCTAATTACTTTATATATAATCTCACATTTGCTAAAGATAATCTTACAAGTTCACAACTGATATAATTACAAACTAATCAAACATTCTGAGTGAAGCAGACACGGGTAAGATACTGACTATTCTCACGTTGCTCAGGAGGAAAGAGTCTTTCTTTGTTCTCTGAGCAGAGCACATGGCTGCATTGTGTGTGTGTGCACATGTGTCACACTGCCCACACATTGATTAACCTAAACAATGTTAAATCACAACATTTATATACTTTATACGTAATACAGTTGAGTAATTAGTCTTTCATAGTTCTCACAGTAATATAGTTAAGGATTAGACGCCAAATACTGTAATAGTGTGTTAACGCTTTTAATGTAGACAATTAATGCCAAAGTGAACAGCTTGATGATATTATGTGTTTCTCTGGTAAAAACAACCTCACGAATTCTCCGTTATCAGTTAAAGGAATGTGCAGCTAGTCTGCGGCCTTCAAAGTAACCATGGAGACAGGATCTGCTCCTAAGTGGGTGAAGCACGGTGTCACTCAACATCAAGAGGTTTTGAAACCCAATCACAAGTCTGTCCGCTCCTGAGGCGGTGGGGCATGACAAAATCTCTAAGTCTCGCTGGCACACAAAGTTTGGTTGAACAAACATCAGTCTGATCACGAGACAGGTTCGCTCTGACTTTGTTCCTCAGACTGCATTCTGATTTTCTTGTAATATCTGCATACTTTAACTTGGTGTTCAATTAAATATTTTATACTAAGGTGAAGCGCTCCTGGAATTATGTGCTAGGATCATTTTGAATACCCCAAACCCCATAGGATTTATTTTTAGTGTTTTAAATGCTTTATTTCTTGTCTTTATGGCTTTGTTACATTCATTTGTCCACCAAGGTACTATCTTCTTTTCGCTTGTTATTCCACCTTTTTATATTGAATGCTCTGTAGCTTCTTGTATAACCTTACCATACCATACCATACCATTTTATTTATAAAGCACTTTAAACAGGAACAAGTCCACCAAAGTGCTGGACAAACAAACACGCAACAGGCAACACATACAATGAAGTACAACACGAAAAACATAAAAACATTGCAGATCATAAATCAAACGATCCAGTACACATCAGCTGGCATTGAAAGCGATGGAGTAGTAGTGAGTTTTTAACCGGGATTTGAAAACCGAGAGGGAGGGGGCCTGTTTGATGAGCAGCGGTAACTCGTTCCAGAGTCTTGGGCCTGCTACAGAGAACGCTCTGTCACCCCTGCGCTTAAGGCGAGTTTCTGGAACTATTAAGAGTACCTGATCCTCTGACCTCAAAGCACGTGGAGGGACATATGGGTGTATCAGATCCGAGAGATAGGCGGGGGCGAGACTGTTCAGCGATTTGTAGACATACATGAGAATTTTGAATTGGATTCGAAGATGAACCGGTAGCCAGTGAAGGGAGGCCAAGACTGGTGTAATGTGCTCTCTTTTGCGTGTGCTGGTTAAAAATCGGGCAGCTGCGTTCTGAACCAGTTGTAATCGTGCAATGGTGGCTTGACTGACGCCAAACAGAAGTGAATTGCAGTAATCAAGCCTAGATGTAATGAATGCGTGAATCACTGTCTCCAGGTGCTTTTTGGATAATATGGGCTTCAGCTTAGACAGACGCCTCAGCTGGAAAAAACAGGATTTGACAATCATGTTTACATGACTGTTGAGTTTCATGGAAGGATCCATTATCACTCCCAGATTTTTGACTTTTTGTTTTTCTGACATTCTGCATATACAAACATTTATATTATTACTATTCGTTGACAAATCAATTTTCTGTAGCTCTTTATCAGTAATATATTTGAATTTGTTCCAGAATGCTTTATTAAATAGTACCTTTCTATTTCCTTCTCCTTTGTTATTCTCTGGTTTTATGACTATTGAAATTTTGATAGTATAATGATCACTACTCATACTGTGCTTTTATCAACATACCACATACAAACTCCAGCTAATGAATTTTATACAAATGTAAGATCGTTGTTGACTCTGCTCCTGTTCTAACATTTACTCTTGTTCCCCTCCCATCATTAATACATACAAGGTTTTCATTTACCATCACTTCTTCCATTATTTGTCCATTTCTATCATTACTTTTTCCAAAAAAACCATAGTGCATTGAAGTCCCCACACCACACCACTTTCCCATCCACATATTTTACTGCCTCCTCCAGCACCTCATGTGACAGTGCTTTGCATGGGTTACAGAAATTTATTATATTATACTTTCCTTCATCTCCACATACTGTATCTCCACTATTATGTATTATAATTTGATTCCTTTTTTTAAAATATCTGATATTGAATTCCTTGTTTTATGAATGTTACACATCCTCCTCCATTTCCTTCTTGTCTATCTCTTCTTATACAATTATATCCTTTGATAACAAAGTCTAAATTTGATTTTAACCATGTCTCTTGTAAATGATTTCTGCTTTTTCATCAAGTCCATCTATATATCCTTTAAATTATTGCCCATTTGCTATTAAACTTTGTGCGTTCCATTGTAGTATTATCATGTATTTTTGTCATTGGGTTTCCTGACCTCCCTTCTGTTTCCAGTCTTTTGTTTGTACATTTTTCCCATGACATCTCTTTAAATCCCTAAAATCTTTCAGCACCTCTCACAGTTATTTTAGTCTTCTCTGTCTTGTGTTTAGCCTGATCAGTACAGTTGATAACATATGCCATGAATAGAATAAGTTTCTCTGTTGTCATTGAAACGTTTTCTTCTGGTTGAGTATGTTGATGTAGGGTTTGATTATTTATTTGATCTGTTTATCTTGTTTTTGGTCCTTGCAAACGCTTGACTGCTTCGGCATAGCTTATGTTTTTGGTTATATTGATCTGTTGGATTTGTACAGCCCTCTTCCTCACTTCACATCTTCCATAATTGACTATGTGTTGTCCCCCATAGTTGCAA
>JBBPBX010015535.1:0-49323 GCA_038048925.1 Garcialebias charrua | reverse complement strand
TTAGGAAAATATGGAACAATAATATCTGTAATATATAAGATGGGGCTAGGTTGTTGAGAGCTTTGGAGGTTAGAAGTAAGATGTTTAATTATATTCTGGATTTGACAGGGAGTCAATGGAGAGAAGCTAAAACTGGAGAGATATGATCTCTCCCACTAACTCCAGTTAAGATTCTGGCAGCAACCTTTTGGATTAACTGAAGACTTTTTAAAGAAGTATTTGGACACCCCGATAATAAACCATTTCAATAGTCCAGTCTAGATGTGACAAATGCATGAACTAGTTTTTCTGCATCATTTTTAGAATCAGAATAAGTTTTATTGTCATTGCACCGAGATACAACGAGAACATGTACGTATGTCGTCTGAAAGATGGACGTGTGCACAAAGCTGCTACTACAAAAAGTGCGGCCTTTTCTTATTCTTATTCAGAATAATAATTTTGTTCAGATGAGAAAAGGGAAGAAAATATGAGGAGAGATGGTATAGATATAAAAAAAGACCTCTCACACCTTATCCCAGGAAACGATTTGAGGCATTAAAACAACTGAAAGCTATGCACCATAACTCATGTTCCCTGAAGGAAGGGAACGAGGTGCAACATACTGTACTTGCTATGGGAATTGCACCCCCGGCGCGATTACCTGAAGGAATACATTCACGTCTTTTACGGCAGGGGGCGTCACCCCTTTAGGTACTTAGGCGACTGACGCCCCTCCATCTTCCTCAAAAATTTGCACTTCACCGAGCTTTCAGCATTGAAAAGGGCCAGCTACGTTGCACCTCGTTCCCTTCCTTCAGGGAACTTGAGTTAAGCTAGATTTATACTCGACGTGTCGCGCAGCGCGCGAGGGGCGCGCGCCAAAAGTGACGCGATATCGCAGTCCCCGCCCCCTGCGCATAGGCCCCGCGCATCGTCTTGGCGCGTGTCGCACTTCCAAATTTTTGAAACTCCTCAAGGCTAGTGCGCGCGTCGCGCACTGCACCGTTGACTTTTGCCGTTGACGCCGTGGACTGGGCTCAAAGAACAGCACTTTGCCATGCGCTGCTGTGCGTCAACTATAAACAAAGCGGCAAAACTCTAAACGCATGGAGCCGCACGGCTCTGTGCGCGCGCGGAGCGCGCGCTCCAGCTTGCGGACCAAAGTGCGAGTATAACGAGGCCTTTATGGTGCATAACTTTCAGTTCCCATTCAGTTCTGTCTCTCGGTGCAACATACTTGCTATGGGAACGTAATTCATTCACGCCTTTGAAATGCTCAGTAAAATGCCTGTTAGTGTGAAGCATCTGCCATTGACCAGAAGGCATCTCAAAGCTACTTTCTATTGTGTATTAGAAAGACCAGGCTGAGTGACGTCACACGCAGTAACATCCAAACTGTAGTACTTTGCAAAAGTGTTTAAAGAGGTCCAGTTCGCAGTAGCACAAATGTCTGCAACTGACACGCCCTTGAACAATGACCAGGAAGTGGCCAAGCCCCTGGTTGAGTGAGCATGGACTCCAGGGGGCACTTGTTGACCCTTGCTACCGTATGCCCTCTTAGTGGCCTCCGTCACCCAATGGGAGAGGCGCTGTCTTGATAGGGCCTTTCCTGTAGCAGGTGCGGCAAAGCAGACGAACAGTTGGGTTGTTTTCCTCCATTCGGCTGTCCTATGCATGTAGGTGCGTAAAGCCCTCATTGGGCAGAGAGCCTGTAGCCTTTCCTGTTCCTGAGTGAGGACAGGGGCAGGTGGAAAGGAGGAGAGATCAAAGTCCAGAATCCTATGGTTCAGGGTCAGGACCTTGGGAGTATATGTGGGATTAGGCCTTAGTGTGACCTTTGACCCGTCAGGGGCGAATCTGGTACACATTGGGTGATAATGCATGGAGGTCACCCACGCATTTCGCTGAGCAACGAGCCAGGAGAAGAGAAGTTTTATAAGATAGAAGATCTATCTTAATCTCACTAAGAGGCTCGAATGGTGGGTCGCAAAGAGCCCACCTGGTTGGGACCAAGATCCCAACCAGGGGTCATGGTCCTGCTGGGCGGCCTAGTTCGAAGCACACCCTTCATATATTTCATTATGATTGGGTGTGCTCCAGGAGTCCTGTGTCCCCAGTCCTCATGACAGGCAGAGATAGCTGCAAGGAACACTTTAATCGTTGAATAAGAATGACCCTTTTCCAGTAAATCCTGAAGGAAATTTAAAAGTTGAGCCAGGTCGCAAGCATAAGAAATGATATTTCTTTCTGAGCACCAGGCTTCGAAGATACGCCACTTTTGTGCGTATGGGGATTGTGTTGACCCGGCATGGGCATTTTGTATAGTTGTCACCACGTTCTCAGGCAAACCCGACGCCATCAGTCTGTCTTTTTCAGCTAACAGGCTGGAATTAGTTCCAGATCCTGGCCTAAACAGCAAAGCTGTGACTTCCTGTGTGAGACTTTGAGAGTCCACCAGGTTGGGGAGCAGGCATCCACGGTGATATGTTAACAGACTTCTCTGATCGAGTCTCCTAGAAGACAGATGGAGTCTATTAATTTTATTAGAATGAGTTGGAACAAGAAAACTACTGTTTCCCTCCAAAACAGGTTTTTTTGTTGGGTCGAGGGACTGCTGTTTCTGTAAACGAGCAGACCTCCTGACTCCAATTGTTGTCCCCCCAGGTGGGATACTGTGTGGGGTCAAGGTTGATGCAGCTCTGTGAGGAAAATCACGTGCTACACTTCCACTGTTCGAGCTTTGTGTGTCTTTCATGAATAATAAAGGAGCAATAGCAATGTGTGAACGTGGGGATGATCCTTTGTGGCTGGCAGACTCAAGATAATTTGTTGATAAGGAGCCCAGTTTCCCTTCAAAATCAGGAGGAAAATCTTGGTTCAACTCCGATCCTTTTACACGCGCAGTAGCGTGATCACAACCGCTTCTCAGAGGGTGTGAAAAATGTGTCTGCTTTGGGGCGTCCGACGTGCTCTCCTGTGGTCTGAGCGTGTCACGTGGTCGTTTGGCTAGTGTATTAGCCGGCTCCTTGCTCCTAATGGAACGGGGGCTTGGACACGTGCCCTTTCCCACCTGCCTTAACGGGAGATGTAAGGTCTGTTCGCAGACGCCTCTGGGTCCGTCTTTTGGAGACAGGTTCAATGGCACCCTGCTGGGGCTTATTGAATAGGCTGGCACCCCATGAGCCGTGAGGGAGGGGGATGTGGCCCCGCCTTTATGACGGCCGACAGGCCAGAGGCCCGTACTGTTGACTTTATTTGTGTTGGTGTGTTTGTTCGTTTTTCAATAAAACAGGGATGTGCTGTTTTATGAGTTTTATTCGCGCTTACGTGTAACGACATACAGGTAGTCCCCGACTTACGAGCGAGTTCCGTCCCTAGGGGGCGCTCGTATGTCAAAAATTCGTAAGTAGGATCACATAGTAAAAAAAAAAAAATAAAAATAAAAAAAAATTTTTTTTTTTTTTTTTACTTTTTTTTATTTTTTTATTTTTATAAATGAATACATGTACAGTACTGGACAGTCACCAAGCACTTAGCCTATCCTAACACAGTTTTTAAAGATGAAGGAATAAGTTGAATTGTCTCCCTTTCACATAAAGGGAGCAAGCTCCCTATGGAGCCTGCAGGGAGGAGGGAGACAATTCAACTGACTCCTTCATCTTTAAAAACTGTGTTAGGATAGGCTAAGTGCTTGGTGACTGTACAGTACTGTACATTTATCTATTTATTAAAAATATACAGTATATACAGTATTTTTATTTTTTATTGTTTTTTATTTATTAATAGATAAATGTACAGTACTGTACAGTCACCAAGCACTTAGCCTATCCTAACACAGTTTTTAAAGATGAAGGAGTCAGTTGAATTGTCTCCCTCCTCCCTGCAGGCTCCATAGGGAGCTTGCTCCCTTTATGTGAAAGGGAGACAATTCAACTTATTCCTTCATCTTTAAAAACTGTGTTAGGATAGGCTAAGTGCTTGGTGACTGTCCAGTACTGTACATGTATTCATTTATAAAAAATAAATAAAAAAAAAAAAAAAATTTTTTATTTTTTTTTTTTTAATGAGATGCATGCTCTTAAGTCCGGGACCTCGTAAGTCAGAGCGCTCGTAAGTCGGGGACTACCTGTACATGATTTGATGTCACTCACAGCAGGAAGAACATGGTTTGTGCATGCAACATGATTATCAGCTTTTTGTACTTTGCTACAAATAAAGTCTGAACAAGGTGCAAACACTACTGTTACCACGTGGGCAGGAGGTCGTCTAAAATGTAAACGTGAACCTGGTTCATCAGGCACGTTTTTGACGAGTGTCCCGGTTTGCCGAGGAGGCCCTGTGCCTGCTCGCTTGGCGTGGGACAAACCTGTTTTTATTCCATGCGTGCTCGGAGCGAGGTTGATTCGGCGGGGGTCTCTGCTGAGGCTCCTCCTCGTACGCTGTATGCTTCTACGGTAGTGCACGCATCGTCGAGCGCGGCTGTGCAGGTTTGCTAGGGGGGGGGGGAACTCGGACGAGGGATGCCCACCCTGAGAGCTTCAGCCTGCCTGCGCCTTTGGTCCAGCTTGGTTTGGATTCGCTCCAAAGTCTGGCCAAAAAGTCCCTCCGCTTCTATCAAGTGGTGGAGAAAAGGCACCTTTTGTCCCTCTGGTAAATCTGTCAGCGTCATCCACAGGTGGTTGAGTGCGATGACCACTTCCGCCATACCTCTGCCCTAAGCCACAGCAGTTGTACCCATCATACGAAGGACAAAGTCTGTAGCTCTGCGGGCTTCATCCAGTAGTTCGGCAGCAGCTTGCTTATCCGAGGTTTCCTGCAGTTGTTGGAGTTTTTCTGCAAGGTAAGCCTGCATCATCGCTGACGCGTTCATCGCGCGCGCCACGAGTCCTTGAGCTCTGTAGCACTTCTCGAGAAGCGATGCTGAGGCTCGGCAAGCTTTGCTGGGGAGAGTCGGCTTTGTTCCTGACGATCTGGGAGCTAGGTGGGATGTTAGCGTGTCCTCAATCTGAGGTGCATTAGCTATTCCCACCTGATCCATGCCCTCCACGTTGAGGAATTGTGAGAGGGGGAGAAGCATGGGCGCTCGTGGCTGAAGCCAGGTGCGGGTCAGTTCCATGAGGAAGTCTGGGAACACGGGCATCCTTTGCCTCTTTGCAGCCTGTTGTTTTGAATAAAAATAGTTCCCTGCCAGCCTCGTGACCTGTTGGCGAGGTGGGGGCTCCGACCAGGGGATGTTCAACGCGTCCGCCGCTCTGTGGCACAGGTCGAACAGGGCCGGGATGGAGAAGTCCGTTTCAGGGAGTGCAGGTATCGAGGTCCTGAGGAGGTGCTCTCCCGGATCCTCAATCTTGAGTTCTGGTTCCTCCACTGAAAATTCGCCTGAGGCTGAGATGGAGATCTCGTCTTCATTCATCATGCCTCTGGTGTCGAACTCGACTGTTAGGTCCCCAATGGGAGCAAGCGGGTAAGGGCTGTCGCCCATTCGACGCGCGTGCTGTCGTGAAGAGCCATGTGTTCGAGCTCTGGTGTCGGAGTTAGGGTCTCCGTGGTGTCTGGGTCCTGTGGACCAGCTGAGCCTCCCATGGCTTTAGCCACGAGGTCCACGTGCTACCGCAACACCGCATCCAGCATCTGGCTGCAGTGTGGGCAAGAGTCGGGCGCATCCAGAGCTTGTCTTGCATGAAATATACCCAGGCAGACTGGACAGGCCTCATGGGTGTCCGTTGCTGCGAGGTAAAATCCACAGCCGCTGGGACAGACGCGCGAGTTTGGGCTCGCCATCCCGCTGGCTTTCCTTTGAAGTTTAGTCTTTCGCTTCCACTTCTCCGGAGGCATGTCAGAGACAAGGCGAGTGAGACCTTCCAGAATCCTTTTTCTTCTTTGTTCGAGTGTCTCCTCCGTCGTGTCGCTTTCGCTGGCTAGCTCGCTAAGCTTGTGCTAGCCAGTCCAGCAGTACGTAGGGAAAAATTCTCTGTGCGCTCTGTGCAGGGAGCAAGCTCACCTCAAGTTGAGCGATGGAGCAGCAGAGAAGTCCCGCGAAGAGAGGTAGTTCAGGTTTTTGCGAGGTGAAGGGCAAAAAAGAGGAAGATGGAGGGGCGTCAGTCGCCTAAGTTCCTAAAGGGCGGTACCTCTGGCGCGGGGTGACGCCCCCTGCCGTAAAAGGCGTGAATGTATTCCTTCAGGTAATCGTGTGGGGGTGCAATTCCCATAGCAAGTATGTTGCACCGAGAGACCGAACTGAAAGGGAACTACCACAGCATAGCATATAAATAGACGTGATACATGTACATATCAGAGTCAGAGTCAGAGTCAGAGAGTCTTTATTGTCATTTGCACCGCATGTGGTACATGTGATGAAAACGAGATTATGTACACGGGGTCCCAGTTACATCCAACAACAAATGCAAGAGAAAAACAGTAATAACATCTAGAATTAACTAAGAAAAACATCAACTAGTAATACACTAAGCCTAATATAGTGGAAATAAACAGCAGCACGAACATGAGTTTGTATGAGCAGATGGTCACAGATGAACACAGATGAACACAGCAACAAGAAAACAGATCAGCATCAGCACAATGTGATATTTTGCAGTGTTTATTTTTATTTTATTTTTATTTATTCATGAGTCTAACAGCCTCAGGGTAGAAGCTGTTCCTCAGTCTAGTGGTTCTACATTTGATGCTCCTCAACCTCCGTCCTGAGGGGAGTGGGGCAAAGAGTGAGTGTGCTGGGTGAGTGAGGTCTTTCATGATGCAGGTGGCTCTTTTCCTGCATCTGGAGGTGTAAATGTCTGTGATGGTGGGGAGACTGACTCCGACAGACCTCTGTGCAGCCTTCACCACTCTCTGTAGAGCTTTCCTCTCTGCAACTGTGCAGCCTCCATGCCACACGTTGATGCTGGAGCACAGGACGCTCTCCACTGCACACCTGTAGAACGAGGTGAGAACTGGGCTGCTCAGACCAGCACGTCTCAGTCGTCTGAGGAAGTAGAGTCTTTGATGACCTTTCTTGATCAGGCTGGTGGTCATCCAAATGGGTCACTTTTATTTATTACTACAATACAATACAAACATATTTTTGGCACATAAAAATTTTGTAAGTCTTTATTTTGTAAAAAAAAAAAAAAAATTTGTACCGAAAAAACCCGAAAATAAACCGAACCGAGCTCTCCTTGTAGTTGAACCGAACCGAAATGTGATTTTAGCGTACCGTTACACCCCTAGTAGTTAGTAAATCAGAGCTAATATCGATACAAATGTTTATTGTAATTTTGTGATTATTTCAATAAAAGGTCTATTTTCTGGTAGACCAACATAAGTTGAAGTCTCTCGTGAAATTACATTTTTCCTAATTACAGTACAGTAAAAGCAATTTAATACCGGAAAAAGGAAGAACTCGCGAATTGGTGGCAAGTTTGTGCAGATAAAGTCTGCTCAGACCTGCGCATCTAAAAATATAGGTAAGTCAGTAAACTGACCAGTAAGTCCTATATCTTTACAATAATGGTGGCCCAGTAAGTGTTTAAATACCTTACCCCTCATTATACACAGGCGACATTTTGGTGGCCCGTCCGCGTTCCTGAGACAGTTATTAAGTTGTTTTGTGTAGCTTATTGTCACGGTGTTTGTTGGCTTAGTTCTGTATCCTGTTTTGGACTTATAGAATTGTTTTGGCTGGTGGGTGTCAAGGGTGGCTAAGTAGACTGTGGTTGTCAGATTCATTTTTGCACACATTTCTGACAGTTTATCTGTGTTGTTTGGGTTCTATGCACGTGATATCGTCTAAGACTGGCTTAACCGCGGTGTTTTGCGATATTTATGACTCTTTTAGAACGTTGAAAAGTCCGTTCCACGCTAACGTTCGGCGACCGCAGGTCCGTGAATGCACCGCTCGAACGGCACGTCACACGTGGGTGGCGTTAGGTTTAGGAGACTACATTTCCCATGAACACTTGGGTTTTTGAACCACGGTTCTGTCTTCGCTGTGATTGGTCGGTTACACTGTAGGTGTTGACGCTAAAGTGGGGTGAGGAGCTCACGCCTCGTCAACTTTCACTGCAGCTGTTTGTCCCAGACAGGCTTCAGGCTTGTTTGTCCGTTACTATCTCTGAAAAGACTGTTTCATCGCAGTGTTTTTGAGATTTTAATGGGTGGATTGAGTCAGTTGCTCTGAAACTGCCGATCGCCATGTGACCAGGTCACGTGACACCGGGAGCTGCAGCTGCTTTATGGGTCCGACCGCTTTCTTTTAAACGCAGTTTAAAGGATCACATTACCTGTCCTGAACGATGTTACTCACATCGAATCGTCTATTATAGCTTGGGGTTCTAGAGCTATATCACGTCAGGGCTCTAGATTTTTCTGATTGCTGTTTTTGATCCGTTGTTAGACGTCTGTGAATGTTTAACGGCTCACGGCTGCGCTCACAGGCGACAACAGCGCCTCTATTGCGGTCAGATAGAGAAATTGCAGTCGCTGTGATAAACTTATCCAGCGCGGCACCCCCTGCTAGTTACTTTAGAAGACGCAGTCTTCCTGTAATTTCTACATGTTGAATGTTCCTGTTTTAAACGGGGAACAATTTGAAATATTGTACTCACAGCATCCGTTAATTTGATTTTCGCAGAAAATCAAATGTTGATGGCAGAACAGTTACACAGATTTAATACAGACATGTCTGCATTTTGATAAACTTGACACTTTTATCATAAATTCTGTGCAAAACAAGCTGTCTGTCCCTGTTTATTTTAAACTGCAAGTTTAAAATAACACACATGAGGCATCTTCCATCCATCCATCCATCTTCTTCCGCTTATCCGGGGTCGGGTCGCGGGGGTAGCAGCCTAAGTAGGGAGGCCCAGACTTCCCTCTCCCCAGCCACTTGGAGCAGCTCCTCCGGGGGAATCCCAAGGCGTTCCCAGGCCAGCCGAGAAACATAGTCCCTCCAGCGCGTCCTGGGTCTTCCTCTGGGTCTCCTCCCGGTGGGACATGCCCGGAACACCTCACCAGGGAGGCGTCCAGGAGGCATCCTAACCAGATGCCCGAGCCACCTCAACTGGCTCCTCTCGATGTGGAGAAGCAGCGGCTCTACTCCGAGTCCCTCCCGGATGACTGAGCTTCTCACCCTATCTCTAAGGGAGAGTCCAGACACCCTGCGGAGAAAACTCATTTCAGCCGCTTGTATCCGAGATCTCGTTCTTTCGGTCATAACCCAAAGCTCATGACCATAGATGAGGGTAGGAACATAGATCGATCGGTAAATTGAGAGCTTTGCCTTTTGACTCAGCTCTCTCTTCACCACGACAGACCGGTACAGCGCCCGCTTCACTGCGGACGCTGCACCTATCGATCTCACGCTCCAGTTTTCCCTCATTCGTGAACAAGATCCCGAGATACTTAAACTCCTCCACTTGGGGCAGGACCTCCTCCCCGACCCAGAGAGGGCATGCTACCCTTTTCCGGCTCAAGACCATGGCCTCGGATTTGGAGGAACTGATCCTCATCCCGGCCGCATCACACTCGGCTGCAAACCGCTCCAGTGAAAGTTGTAAATCACGAACTGATGAAGCCAGTAGGACCACATCATCTGCAAAAAACAGAGAAGCGATTCTAAGGTCACCAAAACGGATCCTCTCAACACCTTGGCTGCGCCTAGAAATTCTGTCCATAAAAGTTATGAACAGAATCGGTGACAAAGGGCAACCTTGGCGGAGTCCAACTCTCACCGGAAACGAGCCTGACTTACTGCCGGCAATGCGGACCAAGCTCTGACACCGGTCGTACAGGGACCTAACAGCCCTTATCAAAGGGCCTGGTACCCCATACTCCCGGAGTACCCCCCACAGAACCCCCCGAGGGACGCGGTCGAATGCCTTCTCCAAGTCCACAAAGCACATGTAAACTGGTTGGGCAAACTCCCACGCACCCTCCAGGACCCTGCTGAGGGTGTAGAGCTGGTCCAGTGTTCCACGACCAGCACGAAAACCACACTGCTCCTCCTGAATCCGAGGTTCGACTATCCGACGGACCCTCCTCTCCAGAACCCCTGAATAGACCTTACCAGGGAGGCTTAAGAGTGTGATCCCCCTATAGTTGGAACACACCCTACGGTCCCCCTTTTTGAATAGGGGAACCACCACCCCAGTCTGCCAATCCAAGGGAACTGCCCCCGATGTCCACGCGATATTGCAGAGTCGCGTAAGCCAACACAACCCTACAACATCCAGAGCCCTAAGGAACTCCGGGCGAATCTCATCCACCCCCGGAGCCTTGCCACCGCGGAGCTTTTTAACCACCTCGGCGACCTCAGCACCAGAGATCGGAGAACCCGACCCAAAGTCCCCAGGCTCTGCTTCCTCAGTGGAAGACGTGCCAGTAGGATTGAGGAGGTCTTCGAAGTATTCCGCCCACCGACTCACAACATCCCGAGTTGAGGTCAGCAGCACGCCACCCCACCATAAATGGTGTTGGTCTCGTACCTCTTTCCCCCCCTGAGACGCCGGATGGTGGACCAGAATCGCCTCGAAGCCGTACGGAAGTCATTCTCCATGGCCTCTCCGAACTCCTCCCACGCCCGAGTTTTTGCCTCAGCAACCACCCGAGCCGCATGCCGCTTGGACTGCCGGTACCTATCAGCTGCTTCCGGGGTCCCACAAGCCAAAAAGGCCCAATAGGACTCCTTCTTCAGCCTGACAGCATCCCTCACTGCCGGTGTCCACCACCGGGTTCGAGGGTTGCCACCACGACAGGCACCAACAACCTTGCGGCCACAGCTCCGATAAGCTGCCTCGACAATAGAGGCGCGGAACACGGCCCACTCGGACTCCATGTCCCCCGCCTCCCTCGGAACGTGTTCAAAGCTCTCCCGGAGGTGGGAGTTAAAGCTCCGTCTTACGGGAGACTCTGCCAGACGTTCCCAGCAGACCCTCACAATACGTTTGGGTCTGCCAGGTCTGACCGGCATCCTCCCCCACCATCGGAGCCAACTCACCACCAGGTAGTGGTCAGTTGACAGCTCCGCCCCTCTCTTCACCCGAGTGTCCAAGACATGCGGCCGCAGATCAGATGAGACGACAACAAAGTCGATCATCGAACTGCGACCTAGGGTGTCCTGGTGCCAAGAGCACATATGGACACCCTTATGCTTAAACATGGTGTTCGTTATGGACAATCCATGACGAGCACAGAAGTCCAATAACAGAACACCACTCTGGTTCAGATCAGGGGGGCCGTTCCTCCCAACCACACCCCTCCAGGTCTCACTGTCATTGCCCACGTGAGCGTTGAAGTCCCCCAGTAGAACAAGGGAGTCCCCAGGAGGCGCACTCTCCAATACCCCCTCCAAGGACTCCAAAAAGGGTGGGTAGTCTGAGCTGCCGTTTGGTGCATAGGCACAAACAACAGTCAGAGCCCGTCCCCCCACACGTAGGCGAAGGGAGGCTACCCTCTCGTTCACCGGGGTGAACCCCAACGTACAGGCACCAAGATGGGGGGCAACCAGTATGCCCACTCCTGCTCGGCGCCTCTCACCAGGGGCAACTCCAGAGTGGAAGAGTGTCCAACCCCTCTCAAGGAAACTGGTTCCAGAGCCAGAGCCATGCGTTGAGGTGAGTCCGACTATTTCTAGTCGGAACTCTCAACCTCACACACTAGCTCAGGCTCCTTCCCCACCAGAGAGGTGACATTCCATGTCCCAATGGCCAGCTTCTGTAGCCGAGGATCAGACCGCCAGGGTCCCCGCCCTCGGCCACCACCCATCTCACATTGCACCCGACCCTTTTGGCCCCTCCCATAGGTGGTGAGCCCATGGGAAGATGGGCTCACATGAGGCGTCTTTTGTTTTGATTTTCACAATAATCTCACAACGACAGCCGTTTTTGTTTGACCTTGTCACAGGTCGACAAATTAATAAAAATCACTGATTTTTATTTGATTTCACATCTTGGACTCCATGTTGACTGCCGCAGGCATCACATGGTGAGGTTGCACACTGTGAAATGAGATCCACTTTACTTGATTTTTCATAGAAAATCAGTACAAAGATGGACGTTCAAACAGGTGAACCACCTGAGGGGGCCTCCCCTTCTATCAAACCTAGATGGGTGCGTGGGAGCCTTGGGATTCCTGCTCGTGCTTATCGCAAAGTGGGAGAATCTGCTTCATCATATGCTAATTACTTGGCTGCATGGAACGTCCATCAGGATACGTGGGAAAGTCCCCTGTCGTTCTACGACAGGCTCCTCTCGGCCTACTCCGGGGGCAAAATTGTCCCTGGCTTAGAGGAAGATGAGGAGTTTAAACGTCTTTTCACTACGCATCTCATGCCTTTCCAAATGAAATGTGTTCGCTTAACGTTTGATTGCAAAAAGGACAGCATGGAAAAGATAAAAGATTACGCTACGTGGGTTTTTGAGACAAGGATACAACCTAGGATTCCATCAGAGGTTTGTCCAGGTCAAAAGGTCACATCCCACTCGCAGAAAATGGAAGAGGTTCTCTCTCCTACAGATTGCGAAAGTAAACAGGTTTTTCATGATAACAAACCACAGATTGTGTCCAGCTGGAACGGTGACTCTGATCGGTTCACGGGAAGTTCTGTTGCCCCTGCCCCTTGGGTTGAAAACCCTGAGATGAGCAGAGAACCACACAAGGTAGGTGTTCGCTCTCTAGGTGAACCAAGATGGTTCGGATCGAACCAAAAGAGTTCTCACCTAGGTCTCACAGTGGGTGAACTTCGAGAGAAGTTGATGTCTGGGAGCCGTGACCCTTTGAGAAATGGTCTGTCCCGACATGTACCCCCGAGAAGCGGCCCTCCTGCCCCTACCCCTTGAACTGCACAGGTCGAGACATGCAAAGAGTCACACATGCTCCAGATTATGGAAACGACGCCTCCGCGCGTGGACGTGACTGCGGTTGTGAGTTTGTCAAATGATTTGAATGTTACAGTGGTTGACCAAGCTGATACAATGTGTGACGTTGTCCTTGATGATAACACAAACAATGTTGTTAAACCTGGTGCAGCGACGCGCATCACTGCCTTTTGCAACGACTCAGTGCAAACAGTTGACAACATCGTCGACACTGACAAAGTTGCTGACAGCAAACAAATGGCTGAAGATCCACGTTATGAAGGTCATGAGGCAGACAGCCGTCATGATGCTGACAGCGACGAAGATTACACAGACAGAGTCACACGTGCACAGAAACGTGTGAAAAATCCTGAACGGTTTCTGTGTAACTTTTTTTAAAAGGGGGATAGCTAAGAGAGCTTACCTGCCACTCACATTGGAAGGGGTCCTCGCGCAAGAAGCACTCCTGGTTTGCGGCTCAGACGTGTCTACCATGTCAGCCGAACTGTTTGAGGAGCTAAGGACCGCCGCTAACGATGTTGACAGGCAAATACCCTTTGTGAAATACACTTATGGTGAGCAACAGGGCCTCGCAAAGACGAGAACAACCCTAATAGCCATGGTTCACATGCAGATTGGCGAAATGTCACTATACCACCCGGTATATGTGTCTGAACTTGACTCACTCCAGACTCCATTTGTGGTTGGCCAAGATTTTATAAATCGCTTTGAAGCGATTATAAATTATGGCAATCAGACAATGTGGGCCACAGTGAGCAGTCCACTGCCAATCGAGGTGCCTCCCCAAGGTCAGGACACTGACTGTCTAACATCAGGTACCGCTGAGGTCACATGGGAATCCCCAACCGAGGCCACAAGCCCGGTAAGTGAACCGTCATATACAGGTGAGACAGAGGAGACTCAACAGGTGGACCAGACTCTGGCCCAACACGAGAACCTCCTCTGCGAGCTGACACCTTCAGCACTGACTGAGCACTGCCTACCACCGGTAGAAGAAGGTGTGGAGATCCAAGGGTCCCACACCGATGACGCTGTACTGTCCTATGGGACAGATAATTCGGCATACGGCCAAGATTGCAGTGAAGTCTTGGTTCAAGGACATCCGAGTCCTGAAAGTGACAGTCTACAACACGTTGACAGTCACTTAGACTCCATGGTTACAGATTTTGAGGACCCCTCCTCAAACAAAAGGGGGGCAAACTCACACTTCCTACCACGGGTAGAGGACGGTGTAGAGATCCGAGGATCACACACCAAGAACGCTGTACTGTCCTCTGGGACAGGTAATTCAGTTATCAGCCATGCTTTCGATGAAACCTTGGTTCAAGAGCTTTTGTATCTAGAACTACTCAGAGATGACATAGTTCTTACGGACTCAAAGAGCACCTCTTCAGTCATGAAGTGGGTAGACACACGCCACAACGACAGTGACCCGTCGCAGTCTGACCAGTCGGACACACTTGCGACTGCGCCAACAGTTGTGACACACCTGAATTACGCAGAAAGAGGTAAACGTACAGAGACACGTTGGCCGAAACCTAAGAAGTTCCTGCGTACTGTCTACTCTAAGCTGCGCAAACAGCCTAAACTAAACAATGGCATCCTAACTCGTGCCCATGGACGGACGTCCACGCCCGTGCGCGTGGTCCCCCATGACCACCGGGGGGTGATGTTAGGTCATGCCCATGTCAAGGACAAAGATTTCAATAACCCCACAAACGACAAAGATCTCGCAAACTCACAGACTTCATGGGAAAACAAGGTCGTCCAAGCACAGGATAGTAAATAAACTAAACAGTTTAAACTAACCTTAACAACCGTTTAAATCTGCAGGATTTAATTGACATCGGTTATAAAGCTAATAACTGTTTTTCTTGTGTGTGACACGTTGGAATCTGACGACCAGAGTGAGTTTGACGTAGTGAAACGTTGTTTTTAGTTGCTTAATTGCTACTTTTGTTGTTATTGAAGTTGTATTTGTTTGTGAACACTCCCAGCCAAAAGAGGTTTTGATTGTTGATTAGTTGAAGACTTAAATGGATTTAACTATGCCAACATGCTGTTCATTTTGTTAAAGATCTCAATCTTTGAAGAGTCATTGTAGATCAATACTACTTAAGGTACTATAATCTACACTGATCTCCCAATCATTTAGGTAGGACCGATTCGATCGTTTCTATTCTAGATCTATTCATTTTGATGAGTCTCGCCATAGACTTCAAAATTTATAGGGAATACCAAATCTTGCGTCGTTCGTCTAAAAGACAACAGACATTTAGACCAAACTAGTTTTCATTTTTTATTTTAGT
Source organism: Garcialebias charrua (assembly GCA_038048925.1). Classification (NCBI taxonomy): domain Eukaryota; kingdom Metazoa; phylum Chordata; class Actinopteri; order Cyprinodontiformes; family Rivulidae; genus Garcialebias; species Garcialebias charrua. The sequence goes on along the minus strand of JBBPBX010015535.1, from coordinate 34,160 downwards.
TTAACCTAAACTAAATAATGAATGGAGGAATAGTTTGAAAGAAGAGGCCTTCGTTACAGAAGCCCTCCACATTTCTATAGGTATAGATCCCTATATCTGATTTTTACAGCATTGATCCACCCCTTAATTGGTAATTGTAGCTGATCTAATCCATGATAGCTTACATACCAGGTGCATATAGGTAAGGCTTAATGTAGAATCCCAATCATAAGCCCACCTAAAACCACATAATTGCATGACACATTGAACCAGGGTGGCACCGACTGGAAGCCATCCAGCCTGCAACCTTCGATGTGGGGACCTGCTGATCCAACGTTGGTCTTCAACCTTCATCCAAGGGCCGCCTCCTCTGCTTCAATCGAGGGATCCCCTCTACATGCTGATTAAAATCCATTCTTGCTGATGAAATCACTAACCCCCATCGTTGTGGAAGTACCGTTGTGGATTATAAGACTTTGTTTCCAAGGGATCACAGACTCAGTTTTCCATGGGTTAACAGACTATGTTTTCCAAAGGATTGAAAGCTTACCGCAATGGGATTACCTACGAACAGTATGGAATTTCCAAAAACATTATGGGAGTATAATTTTGAACTTTTTTTGACTTTTTTTTTTCCACTTGCTGGATTACATAGAGGTCAGAGACATTCGGTGGTATCCTTTCGTGTTGGAACTCATCTCCAAGGACAGGCGATGACTTCCAAAAAGGCGGACTGTAGTGATACAGGCCCTCTGTCTTGACCTTCAAGTACACCTCTCTGCATCTCTTTGAAACTCTAAGTGTTACACCTTCTTGAAGCCCTCAAGTAGACGAGTGGACACTTGTATTTTTTACAATTATTTTGAATTAATGGACACTAATTAATCAGATTGAACTTTCTCTTTAATGTGTGTTAATTCAGAATTGATCTACAGTATTTTTTTTTTCTGGCTTGGCTCACGAAGGAGGCAGACGCATTCCCTTCCCTCTCCCGTCCTTCCCCCCCCCTGCTGCTGGCAGCTCCACAGCAAAGCACCTCGAACGCAAATTAAGATGGATTGGAGGTTTGGGCATTCGATTCTACAAAGAAGATTTCCACAGAAGAAGGCACAAGGAGAGCCTTTTCAACCTCACAGAGTGACGGAGGATACGCCATGGATTCCGTGGATTTCTGGGTGTGCTCTGTGGAGGTGAAGAATCTTGGATTATATTGGATTATGATGGCAGCGCTTTGCTTTTTGGCATTTGTGGAGCACTGGTCTATCGCAAAAGAGGGAGACTTCAGCAGGACTTAATGCCTGGAGCACCCGACGTCTGGTCTGCGCTGTGACCTCGAGAAATCAGCTGTGTGCGAGCTTATTCGGGGGGTGAACAGATCAACCTTGGTTTTAGGACTCTGTTCGCTGTGGTCAACATCAGAATTCAGCTGTTTGAGAGCTTATCCAGAGGGTGAGCTGGTCACCCTTGGACTTAGGACTCGGGTCGCTGTGGTCAACATCTGAGGTCAGAGTTGGATCAGTGGAAAAAAAAAAAAGTCCCGAATTGGATCATATGAACAGAATCGCCCTTACAGACTGAAGGCTGCTGAAATTACAATGTGTGCCTGATGTGAAAATATTTGTAATTCTTATCTGGCTCCCTTGGAAACAGCCTTGGAAAAGGCTGGATATCTAATTTCTCCTGAGACGTGGCTACTGTGGAAAAAAGCTGTTCTTGTCTTGTCTGCTACCCCCCCCCTCCCCCGGAGAACTTTTCTATGAGCGTTATCGGAGGCATCCGGAATGTATCATGGACAGATCCTCCCTGCCTCAGTCTCAACATGCAACATGTAACTGTGCTAAATGTGCTTATGATATGGTTTTTACTGGGTCATGCGGTGTCTTGCAGACAAAATGTGATTCATTTTTTTTAATATCAACGCTGTAACCCCCATGGTTTCTTTCCCTGTTTTCCCACCTTTGACCTTCATCCTGAGACGGATGAGAGAGGCCGCGCTGAAGAACATGTCATGTGTTTTGATAAGGCAGCAGCTTTACACACTCAAACCCTCTCCTGGATGACTGTGCATACATAATCACGCTGTATCGATGAAAATTGGTGCAATGTTAATAAAATCTCTTGTATCTTGTATCTTGTATCTTGTATATTTTGTCATTTTAATGATGATCTGTTACTTTCATGAGTTTTGACCTTCTGCTGGTTTTATTTCTGCAAGAACAAGCAGGTTCTGAATCTGGGAATGAGCCATGGTAAACTTTTAACTTGCAACTTCCTTCTCTGTTTTGTCTGTGAAAGTTAGCCATAATATTCTCTGTGCTCACAAGCAGGCCATCTGGCCGATTCTGTAAACAGTTTTCCTGTTGTCCGTCAGAGACAGTTCTGCCTATGAGATGAAAATCCATCTCTTATTTTGTTAAAACCAGCCAATAGTTATTAAGGAGGTGGGGGATACCCCGCCTCCCATATAAAGGTGCACTTCCTATTTTGACTTGGGAGTCGGAGGGAAGAACATCCTAAGAACTTGGTTTATTCTCTGGAAAAAGCTGAAAATGTCCCGGTTAAATGGATTCAACTAGACCCACGTTTCAGCTGGAGTTACAGTAAAGCTTACTGTAACTCATTCACTCATCTTCTGGAATAATTTGTTTTCGGAAGTTTTATTTTGAAAATCAGTCAGCGCGCTTGAGCTTTGTTTCCTGCCAAGGAGGCGAGTTTCCTCGTATCGTGAATCAGCCACACACGCTGAAGTTTCAACTGGACGGTCGTTGGACAAACCCATCCACGAGTGTGTCCAGACACTTCTCCACTCTTATCTCCAAGAGACGAACCGTCAACAGGTAACGAGTCATGGTGTGTTTGAACGTGCGGGAGCCCAGCAGTCTGCTCGTGTGGGGAAAAAAGTGCCACCCTGTTTGCTCAAAATAATCAACTTTGGTTAACTTAGCTTTCATTTCTCAAATCTTCCTCCTATTTCTTATTTTTCATAAGCTATTAATCTGTTAAGTAATGTGCCAACAGAAAAGTTCCTAACTGTCTGTTTGTTTTAATTTGAATTCTTGTCAACGTAGTTAGTAAATCAGAGCTAATATCGATACAAATGTTTATTGTAATTTTGTGATTATTTCAATAAAAGGTCTATTTTCTGGTAGACCAACATAAGTTGAAGTCTCTCGTGAAATTACATTTTTCCTAATTACAGTAAAAGCAATTTAATACCGGAAAAAGGAAGAACTCACGAATTGGTGGCAAGTTTGTGCAGATAAAGTCTGCTCAGACCTGCGCATCTAAAAATATAGCTAAGTCAGTAAACTGACCAGTAAGTCCTATATCTCTACAATAATGGTGGCCCAGTAAGTGTTTAAATACCTTACCCCTCATTATATTTACTACAGTTGCTTGGGGGCAGATATGGCACACATGCAAGGAACCATTCGTGAACTCTTGCTTAGGATCCAAGCGGAAATCAGATTTTTACAAATTGTAAACACAGTGAGGTGTAAAAAATGGGAGAGACTATTATCAAAAATTGTCGAGGAAGCAGACGGATCAACAGACAATTTAGCTCACTTGGCCCTGACCAGAGTTATACAACACAAACAACAGCTCAATGAAATTGGAACAGAACTGGCTAATTGTAAAATATTTGCGGACTATCAACAGTTAATTAAGAAATATAATGAACAGTTAAAACAAGTTGAAATTCATGAACAATTATTTTTAATTACAGAAAGTGTACAGGAATTAGAAAACACAGAGAACAGTTCACTTTTAAAAGATCCAAAGCAGTAGGTGGTGGAAAAGCAGCAGTCAAACGTCGCCACCTACAGGAGGTTGAAACAAGTTGCAGGGGCAGAGATGGACTTGAGGAAGTGAGATAGAGGGAGAGAGGATGTTGTGTCAGAAGACAGTGTACAGAAAGTTGAGAGACAGAAGAAAGGAATCAGTAAGTACAGACAGAGGACATGTGGAAATGTTGAGATGAAGTGACAGAAAGGACTTGGAGATGACAGAGAAACGGCCAGGAATGTGGAATGATATGAAAAATATTCATATTGTGAATGAGGTGGATGGAGCTGGGGACTGAGAGGGAGATAGGTGAACAAGAAAGTGAAGAGAAAGTTGACGCAGAAGAGAGCAAACAGGAAGTTGAGACAGAGAAGAGCACAAGGAAAGTTGGGACGAAGACAGGAATCAGGACGTAGAAACAGAAGGCAGGAGGTAAGAGACGGAGAACATGAGGTGGTGCTGAGGGAGAATGTAGGATGAGGGCCCCAAAAGAGAAGGAGGTACAGAAGGGATGTGGAAGTGTCAGAGGGACGGTCAGGAAGGTAAGGGGAGATAAAACATTTATCTGGAGGTCATGTGTGTTGGAGGTTCGAGTACAGCCACAGAGCAAATAGCTTATTTGGGGCAATTTTGGGTTTAGGTTAGCCTGGCCCTCGCCTTCCTGCACAGCTCCGCTCAATTCTCATTTCCCTTCACTGCACAGTCTGGGACTTGTCCCATAGACAACGATATCTCCGGTAGATTTTTGACCGGACCAATCAGAGAGCAGAAGGCGGAGTTTTGAACGACGTCGACTGACGTCGTCATTCAAAATGGCTGCCGCCACGAAGGAATTTTCATCAAAACAAGGTAAAAAACTATTATTTCTCTGCTGATAAAAAATATATTTCTTAGCTGACGTTATATCAGAAGTGTTCCTGAGCAATCAGAGAGCAGAAGGCGGAGTTTTGAACGATGTCGACTGACGTCGTCATTCAAAATGGCTGCCGCCACGAAGGAATTTTCATCAAAACAAGGTAAAAAACTATTATTTCTCTGCTGATAAAAAATATATTTCTTAGCTGACGTTATATCAGAAGTGTTCCTGAGCTTAACAGTTCCTAAATCAATTCACGAAATGGTCAAATCTGCTGGATTTAAATAGTTTCGGTTTGACATTTTCCAAACAGCCTCGGGTGCGCTACGAAAATAAATGATAAAAAATCGAATTTTATCTCAAATGGTTAATCTAGGCCAACAGTCATTAAATTAAAGACATATAATTACACACTGGTAGCAGAAAAAATATCCACCGAGTGGTTTCTGAGCAATTTATCTGATAGCCTGGACCTCGCCAGGCTAAACTAACAAAACTCCGCCTTCTGTTCTCTGATTGGTCCATTCAAAAATCTCCAGGAGAAATCGTTTTCAATGGGAAGAATGCCAGACCCTAGTCTGAAGCGAAGTGAAGGACAGGGTGTGGTTTTAACCAGGCTAGGTTTAGGTTAAATTGACTTTAAATTAGATGTAGAAATTTTTTTTTTGAACCGTTGTACAGACCAGATCCAACGAGATGTGTTTTCTGGGAGACAAATGCCGAAAGAGACCGGACAGATATAACTTTTGAATTTTGGTCTAGTAATATATTGGCGTTATTATTTAGACTATTTTCTTTTTTCATTCTACAGCCTGACAGCACACAGTGCGTGGAGGGGGAGCATGAGACAGGCAGACCTCTTTCTTACAGAACACATAATGTAATTTTTCATGAGCTAGGATTCACTCAAATAAATATAACACTCATATAACACCTGCGTTTTGTGTCAGGAGATTGGGGTTATCGGTTATGGTTCAATTGGATTTGAATGCATAAGTTGACACCGACACGGTTCATTGTGACTCCTCGAGCGACAGCTGACAGCCATGTTGGAAGACAAAGACAGTTAAAGGGGCAAAAAGTAAAGAACTGTCATTCAAACAACAGAATGTCCATGAACTTCCTCAGCCACAGTTCCAAGGCAGAGACTTTGACCAAAGAACTGTCCATGACACGAACTGCTGTCACCATCACCATCAAACACAAAGTGAAATAAAGTGAAGTCAGGGCTTGGAGCACCCTGCGCGGCTACCAGAACGAGTAGCCGAGCTGAACTATGAACGAGTTTGCACGAGCAGAATGAGACCATGTGAAACAGCTGTTTGGAGTCACCCATTCCAGCAATCCGTGAAGGCGTCGGCCTACCATTTGAACCGGTTGAATCAGACGTGAGCCTCAGTCTAAGGATCCAAACGTGAAGTGCATTGTTTAATGATACACATAAGGGCAAGTAGGACATGCCCCTGCATGTCACAGAATTATTAGGTTAATACTGATTTGTGAGCTCTGTTTGCCTACTTCTCCCCATTCCTGAAGGCTCTGAAACGAAATAATAAGGCTCTCATCCTGAGGCCTAAAGCAAAATGAGAAGTATGAATATTTTCACAGGAAAATTGGTGTCACTACAATTATTCGTATTAGGCTTTAAAAGTTAGATAATTAATGGCATTTCTCCTCGAGGTAATGCATTTCCAGGAATCTGGTGGGGTACAACGGATGAGTTGAAATTCAAGACTATAGCTAAGCCACATAAATTGGATCGTTAATCAGTTCAGACAGGATCAATAAAGTAGGAACAAGCTTTCAGAGATGAGGAGAGCACAGGTTGATGACAAGGCGAGAACAAATTTGCAGGATGAAAAAATACAGGAGGCGCACGTGGTGGTCGGTGAGGAAAGTGGTTTCAGTGGTCAAGAGAGGGTTTTGGACAGCAAAGGGAAAAATGACACAGGAAGCAGACGTGAGAAATTGTAACACAGGCTTAACATTACCGACACACAGACACTTACTAAACATCAACAGTAAACTGTCAAGCTGATTTGAAAGCAAAAACATCCTGATACATCAATAGGAACTAAAATGTGGTCGTAACACCAGAAGACAGGGGCGGCTCCTGAAGAGAGACACTGAGAACAGGACCATGGAGCTGGAGTGGGGCAGGATGGATTGTGAATTCATCCAGAAGATGGAAGAGAGGAGGATTTTGAGGAGCAACCAGGACTCGCGCATGTGGGTGCACACCAGATGAAGAGAAATGTCGTCAGCTGGTGGCACACACACATTTAGATTCTTTGATCAGAACATTTGTGCACGAATGCGCTGTGCGTTCATTGCGTAAGGCTCAACAGACGAGGAGGTCGCGTGAACAAGGAAAATTTCTGACCGTGATGACACCAGGTCATGAGATAATAATTGGTTGCACAGACATGCTCGAACCGGTAAAAGATTTCAGAAATTTACTGGTTGGCGTTGCCGCACTCACCGGCTGACCAGAGGCATAACAAAAAAAAAAGAGAGACAACAAACCGGTCCTAAAATTTTTTAATCAATTGTTACATTCCATGTCATGGTTTTCCTGTAATAATCAGATCAGATAATGGTACACATTTCAAAAAATGTAGATCTAGTGAATGTTGGAAATAATTTAGGCCTCAAACATGTTAGTACACTTTTGAAACAAAATTGGCTATAATCTGTGCACAGACTAAAATTAATTAACTTGGGGCCTTACCAAATGGCCATTAGGGCTGAGAGATTCTGGGAATAGGGGTTCAGGATTGTTAAAATGTCGCAGACAATGTATTTTGAGATACTAATAGTTGTTTGTCCAGCTTCCATCTACAGATCTTTGGATCCGTCACACCTGAGAGCGCAAGGCCTGAACGAGGTCGGAAGGCCCACTGACACCCTGGGTGCTTCTCAGGGTCTCTGAGAGAGAGTGACCTGAGCCAAAGTGGATGCGCAAATCTAAGCTGTTGAAGTGCACGTCATAAGCAGGGCGCCAGAGAGGGAGAGGCGCAGCCAGAGTGATCCGGAAGAAGAGCCTCAGAGGTCATCACATCAGGTTGAGGCAGCTCTGACGGAGCTACACAGCTGAGAGCTCCGGCTTTGCAACTGGAGCGAGTGGTCCACACGGGCGGTGGCTGTCCTGCATCTTCATCCTTGAGAACGCGTTCGAGGAAGGTGTGGGCTTCTGTCGCTTCATCGTTTCACTTCGTCCGTGGAAGTCATCTGGTCGTGAGGTGGTGGTCTGGTTCGAGTGGGAAACATCCCTAAATCACCATTGTTCTTGCTTTTAAGAGCGGACCAGAGACCGAGGGAAGTAAGTTCCCCCTGGCCGCTAGCCTGTCTGCCTTGTTGCCTTGAGAGGGAAGAGCCAGCTGCATTTGTGCAGCTTCAAAAGGCATAATAACAGCAAGAGGAGCCAAAGAGGGAAGATTATCCATTCTGTTGGGTTGGGGCAGTTTGCTTGCCAGTGGATCGGGGAAATGAACAAAGTACCAGCTGGTTTATTATCTTGAGCAATCTGCAGCCCGAAAAGGGGTGGTGACGTGTCAACATCTCAGCTGCCGTTGAAGGAGGGCGGCATTCAGAAAGATCTGAGAAGAACAAAACTCAGGGTGTTTTTTTATTAAATCAAAAGGACTAAAACGGTGTTTTAAATTGTAAAGGTGTTTCTACTCTCTTGAATTCTTAAAAGCATCAGTATTTGGGGTACCGGTAAATCAGTTAAATTTTAAACTGTAAATCTCACATTTAAAGAATCACACATTTAAAATTAGATTTTAGACTTTACCTTGGAGTTTTGAATTTGGGTTACACTTTATACTTTACATTACTAATTAATAATCTTATCTGGGAGTTGATTTAGCTGTCAACCAGTGGCTGCTATATTTTAAATTTTTAGTCACATTCAACATTTTTACTTTTTCCTAAAATTAGAGGTCAACACAACAACACATACTTTAATTTATAGCCAGGTCTAATTTTCAAGAGTTTGGAGTTACATTTTTCAATTTCAGTGTTAAAAACAAAGAAGTGTTAAGGGTTTTGATCTATTTCTTATTTCTGGTTTAAAATTCAATGGGAGAGTGATCTATTCATTTTAAGACTGTATTCCCTTACAGGGGTGGATCCAGTGATTTCCTGTGTAAATAAGAAAGAAAGGAGAAAACGAAGATTTTGTTAACTGTGCATGCGTTTGGTGTTTGGACTTTCAATACTGCTTTTATCATATGTATTTACCTTTTCAGGTTCTGCAGATTTAACTGAGAAGGGGGGAATTTGTGTTTCTGTTGTTTCATCACATTTCAGGTTCAAGGTTTGACACTGTAGAGGATTTCGAACTAGGTCAAGCATGGCTGAGGGGAAGAAGAGGCTAATTGTGGCAGGAGGTGTGGGGTCATTGATTATCGTTTCCATCATTCTGTTGTTGGAGTATTTCTGTGTGATACCAGGTCGTCCGAGCTGTCATCCCATACCTTATCAGAGGGACAAGAGAGATGTCCTCATGTAAGGGGCGTGGACCCAGGTACAGGATGCTGATCATCTGTTGTTGAATTTGTCGGAAATTTTTCAGAGGAACTCTTGGTACAGGTATGCTCAGTTCTTGGCCAGAGGGTGCCACAAGTCCGAGTCTTATATCTGTACCCCACTTCCTGTTGCCGAATCACAGCTGCCATTGCGTATTAAACCTCTTGACTGGATGCTGTCATTTTGTGTTATGCAGATTAGCTCCAGAGGATTCTTCATGGAGCACCTGCAATGTCAGCCTAAGTGGTGCAAATTGAGTACATTATCACAGCCGATGGTGTTAGCTCAATTTGTAGATTGGCCATCCAGTGGACAGTTTCCTGTCTGTGTATGCCGCATCCATCATCAGGACTCTTATCAGGTGGTAGTGGGGTCACTCCCTGTGGAGAGGTGCCGAGCGGTGTACCATCCAGGAAGGGAGTTCATGGGTGTACCTGGCAGCAATGGTACGTATCCGGTTGAGGCTCTGGCCTGGCTGTGTGGACATGAGGTGCTTCTGACCTTGCCAGCAAACTGGACTGGGTGCTGTGCACTTGTTGCGGTTACAGATGAGTCGTACCTGGTATCTTTGAGTAATGGTTCCCATTATGTTGGACGGTTGAAGACTTCTGACGTCAGTCAGCACGAGTCTTCTTGGGGTTCAGAGGTTCCGGTAGAATGGAAGCGTGGCTTCTTCCCGGGATCTACAGTCAGAGATCACCTGTTACGCGTGGAGGCCTTAGATTACCACTTTGGGATGTTCATTTATGGGGCGGTACGGGCGTTAGAGACCACCTCCGCAGAGCTGGGGGCCCTGCGTATTGTGTCTTTACATCGTACTTTGTTGTTGGATTTGTTCACGGCGTCTGGGAATGGAGTGTGTGAGATGGTTAGTAAGAACACCTGCTGTACTTATAGACCTGATGTGTCTGTTCCAGATCCACAGGTCAGAGTGACAGCGGCCTTGCGCCAGCTGAGAGAACTTCAGAAACATCCGACTGAAGAGGCGCCTACAGGACTGTGGCATGCACTATCTTGGTTCACTAGGGGGTCATGGCCTCAGGTGATGGTCAAGCTCTTGGCCTTGCCGCTGGTTTTTTTTTCTGTTCTGCCTATTTATGGGGTGTGTAACACCTTGTGCACGAGTGAGGATCTTAAAGATGATTGCTCCTAGGGAGGTGGATGATGTTGGGACGGTGTTTCCCTTGGTGCAGGCTAGGTGCAGACCATCGCCTGCTGCACGAACTCACCTGTATTTGGCAGAGAGCAGATACTTGTAGTGGTAGGATGGTGTTTGGAGATGGAATGGAGAGGTGTTGCATTTGTCCTAATGACATTAATTCTCAGATGATCTTGTTGTTTTTGGGTGTGTTTCGTGGTTAGTTTGGGATGTGAAGAGTGTGTTTGGATGTTATTTTGGATGGTTGATTTTGGAGTCCGGTAGAGGCCAGACGCGGTTCACTGCCAGATGAGAGGGATCACATGTATTTGGCTGAGTCCAGATACCTGTGGAGTTGATGAGGGGTCAGGCAGAGCACTCCGAGGGGGGAGTTCAGGTGGTGATTGCGTTTATTCTTTTATGATTTGGTAGATTAGATTTTTATGGTTTGTAGTGCAGGATTACTATTGTTGGAGTGTAGGTGATTAGTTTTGGGAGTCAGATGGGGGTTGATTTTTGTTTTGGTGATTTTGTTTGGTGTGGTGTCTTTTTGGTGTGGTGTTGGGATGGGGGTCCTCTTCGGGGAATCCAACTGGAGTTGTGCAGGTTGTTTTGACCTATTTTAATAGGTCAAGAGAGGGATGTGAAGAGTTATCCATACCATTCTGTTTGCTAACCCATGTATTCTATAATCAAATCAAGGTCCACCCGATGCCGCAGCACCGCATCCAGCATCTGGCTGCAGTGTGGGCAAGAATCGGGCGCGTCCAGAGCTTGTCTTGCATGAAATATACCCAGGCAGACTGGACAGGCCTCATGGGTGTCCGTTGCTGCGAGGGAAAATCCACAGCCACTGGGACAGGCGCGCGAGGTTGGGCTCGCCGTCCCGCTGGTTTTCCTTTGAAGTTTTGTCTTTCGCTTTCCTTTCTCCGGAGGCATGTCCGAGATAAGGCGAGCAAGTCCTTCCAGAATCCTTTTTCTTCTTTGTTCAAGTGTCTCCTCCGTTGTGTCGCTTTCGCTGGCTAGCCCGCTAGGATGTTAGCCGGGGTAGCGGTTGTGGCGCAGTTATAACGCCGTCGAGCGAAGCAACCTGTGGAGAGAGGATAGGAGAAAACTTTGAGGTTATAGAAATGTGCTGGGCTAGCTTTCGCTAGTCCAGCAGTACGCAGGGAAAATTCTCTGTGTGCTCTGTGCAGGGAGCGAGCTCACCTCAGGCTAAGCAATGGAGCAGCAGAGAAGTCCCGCGAAGAGAGGTAGTTCAGGTTTTGCAAGGTGAAGGGTAAAAAAGAGAAAGTTGGAGGGGCGTCAGTCGCTTAAGTACCTAAAGGGCGGTACCTCTGACGCGGGGTGACGCCCCCTGCCGTAAAAGACGTGAATGTATTCCTTCAGGTAATCGCGCGGGGGCGCAATTCCCATAGCAAGTATGTTGCACCGAGAGACCAACTGAAAGGGAACTAAAGGGGACTGTCAGGGTTTACAGGCAGGCTTGAACCCAGTGGTGCAGACAAGACACAGGAGGCAGGAATACAAAAATAGATATTTAATGATAATAAATCAAAAAGCTGACAGGGCAGCAAACTCACTCTTAGGAGACATGATCAACACAGGAGACATCAGGGGAGACCCAACGAGGACACCACAAGGAACTAACTGACAGACAGGCTATTTATACACAGAGACAAGACAGGACGCAATCACAAAACACCTGGGAACAATTAACTAACTAAAGACACAGAGCAGGACTGGTATACTAAATAAATAAAGGTTTAAATAAAAGGAGACTAAACTGGAGGTCAAACCAAGAGTGATCAAACATTGAGACCAGAAGGGAAACTAATAAAAGGTTAAACTAAGAGTAAATAAACAAGGAGACTTAAACTAGAAGTAAAGGACTGGAGATGTAGAAACTAAATACAAGAAGTAAGAACTGATAAACAAGGAGACCAGGGGAATTACCAAACCTAAACATTAATAAATACTGGGGCAGGATCTAGGGAATAAGGCTAACCATGAAGCTAGGAAAACTGGTACAAGGGAAACTAAATAAAACTAAAAACAAATATCTAGAGCTGGCTGACAGAAAACAAAGGAGAACAGAACAAAGGATACCCACTAGATGGCGCCATCCTGGTGCCATCCTGACAGGGACAGGGCCTTTCAGTCAGTGGCCCCCAGGCTTTGGAACAGTTTGCCTCTGCAGATTTGTTTTGCTGACTCTGTTGAGGCTTTTTAAAAACAACTGAAAACACTTTTATTCTCTCAGGCTTTTATGTCATGATTTTATTGTGCTTTTTTGTAGTTCTTTTGCTTGTTTTATTCTTTGTATATTTTTAGTGTTGATTTTTATTGTAGAGCGCTCTGTGATTTTATGTCTGTGATAAGCGCTCTATAAATAAACTTTACTTACTTACTTACTCCTGTGACCCAAAAAGGAAGAAGAGGGTAATGATGATGGATGGATGGATGGATGATGGATGGATGGGTGAACTTCACTGGTCACTGGAGGATGAGGTCTCAGTCTGTTCTCTCTCTTTCTCCTTTTACAAGCTTAAAGACTGAATTAACCAATCAACATCTCCTGATCTTTCTCACTGTCTCCTGTTTTTATCACATCAACCTTTGAATAGTGTAGTGGCCTGTTCTCTGAATTTGACGGTTGTTAAAGTGGTAATTCAGCAAATCTGTTACACTAAGAAACTTTTAATTTGTAAGGTGGATACAGGATGTTCAACATTTTATTGTTTTTAATGGATGGGAAATGTTCAGAATTTCAAACTCCACGTTTATTTTTTCTGTAAGCAAAAGCAAAGATTTCTGTTTATACTCTCATATATAGATCCTTCCATGATGTTGGATGTAACTGAGACCATGTGTACATAATTTTGTTCCACCTCATGTACCACATGTGGGGAAATGACAGTATACAGTACCTACTTGGACTTGAACTTTAGCTAGATTGGATAGTTTGACTGACTTTTATTTTTCAGATAAATTATAAGAAATCTTGTTCTTCACAACAACAACAAAAAGACAATACGTAATTATAAATTTGACTTTATGAGAGGAAAAAAACACAAACTACAATGTTGACACTTATACAAACAGCAATTTTAAAAAAATGTTTTTCCAAAACAGATTACATTGTCATTGTATCTAAATGTCCCTCACATTCAGTCAAATGTGTGATAGCACATGACATCAGTAAGAAAAGTGTAAATGATTGGACGATTCAGAGAAAGTGAACATTTAGTCTACAGTACATTGTTGGAAGATAAAAGGGCAAAATCACAAATTCTTCAGAAAATTTTCAGTATGTACAAACAAAACAACAAGGAAACAGTCAAAAAAGGCAACAAAAGTTTAATAAAATGCCTATGTTACATTGTACTGTATTTGTTTTAATTTATAGTTTCAGCATTAAGTGCGTTTGAAGTGTTAAACTTGAACAAGAAAAAAGGGAAACTGCCTAAAACAGACCAAGATATCTATGCAAAGGTCAAACCTTTGATTTCCATTTTGCTCATGTGCTTCCAGAGGCCGGTGAGGGATATTTTACATGCAACTCCCCCGGTGATACATCCACCTACCCCCAACTCCCCATCTTATTCCCACAACCCTCTCCACCCCATTGGCACCAACAATACCCCTCTCACCGCAGCGCCCCACTCTCAACAGGCTTCGGTGCAATTTATTCAAATATTTTGACATTTCGCCTCCCCTCACTTCTCGAGCAGAAATGATTTGTGACAGCTGGAGATGGGCTAGGTTGGAGGAGCTTCCTCTAACACCCTGCCCTCCTTACCTCCCCCCATCCTTCTTTGTAGGGCAGATTTTTCCTCTTTCAAATCCAATTTTTATTTGTCTTTCTTTATTCACCACTGCTCCTCCTGTCAGCTGGGGCAGGCCTTGAAAGGCTTCTCTCCTACATTTTTTTGTTGTTGTTATCCCAGTATGTAAGACAAACTGGGTGATATTCCTCTATTTGTTGACATGTTTGTGTTTGCTTCTTTCTTGTGCCTTTTGCTCACTGGTCACCTACTGTTTGATCCAGGCTGACACCGTGTATCGGCAACACAGAGAGTCATCATCCTGTCCAACTCCTTTCATCTGATTCACCAGAAGATGCAGCACAACAAAACCCTTCCTAGTGTTGCTTTTAGGAGATTATCAATGATCAGATCACTTAAATGGCATAACCACCTGTGGAAAGGTCTGCATTCAAAACTGGAGGTAAAACTCACGCACTTGCTTCATGCCGGGTACCCACCGAACGCGTCTTAAGCATTGAAAACGCTCCTGACGCACCCTGTTGGCTGCTTGTCACCAGATGTCTGTTCCCACCGAACGCGTCTGATGACGCGCAGTGGGAGGAGCATCTGGCTCATTTTCCGGTCGGGTTTGTTTTGTTTCTTGTACAGCGAGCAGATGAAATCAGCTGTTTGTGAGCCTCGTTACTACTTGAGTGGGTTTTCTACGAGCCGAACTCCAGCTCCGAAAGTCTTTGTTGAGATTAAAACTTTTTTAATGTTTGGGGTGATTGTTAGCCTGGCCCTCGCCATTCCTACGCAGCTCCGCTCAATTCTCATTTCCCTTCACTGCTGGGTCTGGGACTTGTCCCATAGACAAGGATATCTCCGGTAGATTTTTGACCGGACCAATCAGAGAACAGAAGGCGGAGTTTTGAACGACGTCGACTGACGTCGTCATTCAAAATGGCTGCCGCCACGAAGGAATTTTCAATAAAACAAGGTAAAAAACTATTATTTCTCTGCTGATAAAAAATGTATTTCTTAGCTGACGTTATATCAGAAGTGTTCCTGAGCAATCAGAGAGCAGAAGGCGGAGTTTTGAACGACGTCGACTGACGTCGTCATTCAAAATGGCTGCCGCCACGAAGGAATTTTCAATAAAACAAGGTAAACTATTATTTCTCTGCTGATAAAAAATATATTTCTTAGCTGACGTTATATCAGAAGTGTTCCTGAGCTTAACAGTTCCTAAATCAATTCACGAAATGGTCAAATCTGCTGGATTTAAATAGTTTCGGTTTGACATTTTCCAAACAGCCTCGGGTGCGCTACGAAAATAAATGATAAAAAATCGAATTTTATCTCAAATGTTTCATCTAGGCCAACAGTCAGTAAATTAGAGACATATAATTACACACTGGTAGCAGAAAAAATATCCACCGAGTGGTTTCTGAGCTTTTTATCTGAATAGCCTGGACCTCGCCAGGCTAAACTAACAAAACTCCGCCTTCTGTTCTCTGATTGGTCCATTCAAAAATCTAACGGAGAAATCGCTGTCTATGGGAGAGATGCCAGACCCTAGTACAAAGCGAAGTGAAGGACATGGGTCTGGTATCAACCAGGCTAGGTGATTGTACGCTCGAGCGGACAGCGGCAACTGTAAAAATGCCAAGTTTCTTACCAGAGGCTGGTTTCTTCATGGAGGCTCGTTGGGGTAAGTTTAAAAAGTCCAAAAAAAGTCCCGTCGTCGTTGCGTCATCACATAGCAGGGCCTCTCCCGATTGGTTGCTGCGACGCGTCGAGCAGCCAAAGTTCAAATATTTGAACTCCGGCATCGGCTGCTTTGGACGCGTTGCGTACGCGGAAAAGAACTGCCGCGCTCTGCCGCGCTGCTTGAAATACTCAAAACGCGCCGCGTCACATTTCGCCGCACCTCGCCGCGCCTCCACATAGACTTTCAATGTAAACCGGCCGCTTCCGCTGCCTGAAACGCGTTTGGTGGGTAGCCGGCATAAGGCATCAAACTGACAGAAGATCAAAATGAGGATGCAGAGCATCATGCAATGCTTCCTGTTGAAGGAGTGTGGAGACTGCAGCGCAACACACTGACAACAAAGAGCATTTGAACAATGCTGCTCATTAGCCGTGGAGGGCCTTTTTCTGCTCACTTTACATCACTGCGATACACAAACACACACCAAGGTTGTCCACCATCACTGCTCTGAAAGGAAGCTGTGAGACAAACGCATCTTTTCTGTGTTTGCATCTCGTCTCCTGTGATCAGACATTTTTGGTTGAGGAGCCTCCCAGTACATGCACAGAGAGAATGAAGTGCTACCAGTTCTCCAGTAACTTCAAACAGCTCCAACAAAACATCTGAGAACTTAGCGAAGACATGTGCTGCTGGAAATCAGCTCATGGCTAAGGTTCAGCAAATAATAATGAACTCCCCAACTAAATTCTTACAAAAATACCTAGTGTAACAACCGTTAGGTGGATTATTTACCAGAAGATCATGTGTAGCTTTAAAGCTGCTGTATGTAACTTTTCTAAAAATATATTTTTAACATATTTCTTCACTCTGTCACTATATCCTGACAGACTGATGTTAGACAGGTAATCTCTGAAAAAAACTATAGTCCTCTGGCTTCTCCCGGTGGTACTACAAGCATTTCTAAAAACCCACAGTGACCCGCCGTTAACCAGCCAATAAAAACAGAGTTTTGTTCATGAACGAGCTTCTCACGCCCATCGCCCCGCCTGTCCCAGCCCGCAGCGCGCATCCGCGCACGTTCTCGTTCAAACAGTAGCTGTGTCAATATGGCGGAGGATCAACCTATCACTTTTCCGGGAACAAACGTTCCACTAAAACTTCCAATTCCTCGATTGGCGCAGGTTTGGAAGCCCAACACAGGTAAACAGAAGAAGACCCAGGAAGAAATGAAAGAAAAAAAGAAACAGATCGAGCACGGAATCGAATAAACATCGGAGGTGCTTTTCAGAGGTGGCGAGAGCTTCGGGTGCTCAAAGGATTGCAAAGCGATGCAGAGTTAGCAACATTCCTGCTTGAAAAGTAAGTGTTCATTCTTACCGGCGACTGCACCATTGCAACTCTGTTTACTAGCATGCGCGTTCACGAGACAGGCCATGCTGTGGAGGAGGAGCTAAGGAGGCGGAGTTGCAGGTCAGCCGAGAGCAAGGGGGAGGGACCAGAAAGGTGTCTCTGTTCAAACATTTTCTAAGTCCAGCGTTTTCCAGAAACTACATACAGCAGCTTTAAGGATTCAAGGATTTTTTATTGTCACACCAGTTCACATTTTCATGTTTATGGTAAGATATTTGGACTCAGGTCCAAGATCACAAAACCTAACAATTGTAGGGGAATACCTCACCTCAGAAACACTTCACCTCACTTTAAAGGTGGAGTCTGCAGTTTCTGTAGAACATCAGCACTTAGAAAAAATTTCAACAAGCAAAGCATTCTGATCCCTCCCCCTCAGAGCCATATATGGCACTGCCCCCTTGTGGTCTGTTAAAATTCAAATTCAAGCTTTGTTTTTATTGGCTGGTTACAAACTCTGTTTTTATTGGCTGTCAGTGTCCTGGTCACTCTGTGTTTTCAGTGTTTTTATAAATGCTGATAGAGAAGCAAGGGGACTATAGTTTTTTTCAGAGATTACTTTGTCTAACATCAGTTTGTCAGTAGATAGTGACTGAGTGAAGAAATATGTTAAAAATATATTGTTTGAAAAGTTACAGACTACATTACAATCTTACATACTGTAGCTTTAAACAAACATAAATTCTGTGTTTTGTGTTTGAAACTGTTAAAAATAAGATTTTTCTATTCCCTTTGGAATGAACAGACATTGTTTTTCAAATATTCATCTTAGCTCCAAATCTCCCGCTCAAACTTCTTAGTTTGACACTAATGGTCTATTGGATGGTCAGCCGCACGTGGCCATTTGACTGCACGCTGACCGGCCAGTTAAAAGCAGTTTAAAAAAGTTCAGTTAAGATTCAGATGGACAACAGCAATCCATCCAAAGCCCAAATGGACTCAGCCGCTGCGCAGCTGACGACCCAATTTGCTGAATAGGTTTGAAAACAAGTGAGATCCCAAAATATCTTGGCAGAGATGTCAGAGCAGGGTCTGTGTCTGAATAATGCAGAATGCAGGCAGAAGCAGGGATTTAATGCACTTTGACGGCCATGAAAAGGACAAACACCCCCTCAGCTCCCATCCATCTTCTGCCTCCTTTTACTCAGCCATTCACATCCGCCAACTGTTAATAACTGTAACAACTATAAAATTATAATAACTATAATAATCCGCTGACTCTTGATAATAAACAAGAATTCTTATATCTTCCTTTCTATAAAATACATTTTTAAATCATGTCAAACTGATTTGCTCACAAAAGCAGTAAAAGCTTAATAAAAAATGTCGGGGTGGGGGGTCAGGTTCGGACTTGTAATTACAGTTAATTCATCGTGTCGGGTTCGTAAATAATGGCTACGAGCTCGGGCTGGGTCTGGTTGGATTATTTTAGGCCCAAATGCAACTCTACTCTCAATCATATAATAATGTCATATAGAAACAAACGTTTGACAGATACAAGGACTCATGCTGAAGATGGTTCTCCAGTTTTATTTTTATTTATTTATTATATTTTTCTGTATAGTATTTGCTCACATGCTGCTTTTACATTTTGGGTTAGTTTTAGTTAAACAATTGATTACCGGTACACCAGAAAATGTGAACTATTTACATAATTTCAAGATACTGAACAATTATGATTGTATTTTTTTTACTGTGTTCTCATACATCTTCAAAAATCGTGTTTTTTTTAAATGCCTTGCTTGAAAGGATCAGTTTGTAAACAGAGTATCAAAAAAATCATGTTCTGCAGTAATTAGAGACAGAGGTTAATCCTTCACGCAAAGGGAAACGGTACACACAAAATAATTTGATTCAGCCAGAATGCAGGAGCACTGTGACTGAACAGACCGGAGGAAAATCCAACTGCTGCTCTATAAAAGCAGAGAATCAGTCATCTGCCAAGGACAGCCGGAGCTAATAAGTGTGTAACATGATAGAAAGGAAAATTAGTTCATAGCTGTCATCTTCTTGATGAAGAGGCAATCAGAATCAAAGTGAATCACTCTGCGAGGAGGATTGTGTTTTGAAATTCAACGGGCAATGCTTCAATATGACAAATCAGCTGGTGTGGTGCATGTTGATTGATTCCGTCCATGAAAACCTAATAGATTTAGCCCTCTGTGAATTTGGCTCTCATTAACCTCACGGCGTTTTCATACCAGAATGTATTGGAGCCATTTTATCCACCACTCAAAGGCAATTCAGTGGGTGATAAATCCTTCGGCTTATCTGGCTGCAGGTGACAGCACAGCAGAGAAATGCAGCTGATGGGGGGGGGGCACGCATTTTCACATCCCGCGTAAACATTCACACTCATACACGTTTTCTCCAAGGGGTCGCCATGGTGACCCTCACACGGAAAAATCTTGTGATCCAACTGCAACCAAAGACATGCTCCTTGACCCGAGCGCCCAGCCGCAGCAGCTGGAAAATCATCCTCTCGGCTCACAGAAGAGAAGAAGAAGAAGCAGAAAAAAAAAACTGAATTCAATTACACAGTCGAAACCCACTCTTTGCCCTCGGGGAGTGATATCAGCACCATTTAAAAGTCTGATTACTCACAAAACCAATAACATTTTGACTCCCTGGTAATGGACCAGTAGATTAGAAAATTTAGATTACATTTAACTGCCTGTAGATTCTCATTAAAACGCCACCAACTAGTTAGAAACAATAGGTAATTAAGAGTGTAATGAAGCGCAGTAGCGTTAGCACAAGGCGGCTTTATGCTACTCTTGTGGGATTCAGCCTTACTTTGCACTTATCCTGCAGCAAAGCCACGCCGTCGCCTCATTTGGGCATTACCACATATTTAATTAGATTAATGAATTTCGGTGGTGTCTCCATGGGGTCGGTTTCTCTCCTCGCGGTGACAGTATAACAACAGATTATATATTGGGGAGGCCTTAGAGCTGCAGGCAGGCCGGCGCCGGTTTCTCCCCTGACGGATCGCGGCGCTGTGTGACAGTTTGGGTTTGTCTCAGGCTTACTCCTGCTAACTAGTCAGAGGATCGCAGGTAGGTGTGCTGCATGATAAAAATACAAACGTTTATCCAAAACTCCAGATTTGACTCAGCAAGTGAGGCCTATTGCGTTAAACACGATTGACTGGGACAGAAACCGCAGCAGTGAGGCTTTTGGTGATGAATGGATCAGTGCTAGTCTTTAGCTTTAAGCTAGCTGTGCTTCAGCCCAGACAAAAGTGAAGACTGAATGGACTGAGGCAGATTTTCAATGAAGCTAACAAAGTTTGTTTGAAACTAGTGGAGACTTTTTCAGTCTCCTGCAGTAATCGGACTTACGTCGTAGAAAATTAGAATTAATAGTTGAGCTTTCAATTGTGTGAAGATGCAGCAACATTTAAATACATGTAAGGATCCAATGCATGAGCTCTGAAGTACTTTTTCAGAAACAGATCCTGTCTAACTCTGAATGCTAAAACACCTTCCCTCCATTGATTACGGTGACATTCTCTACATGAATGCTCCTACAAGCACCCTGCGGATGTTGGATGTGGTCTATCATGGTGCACTAAGATTCATAACTGGCTGTGATTATCGTACCCACCACTGCACCCTGTATTCACTGGTTAACTGGACATCATTAACCTCACGCAGACTCTTCCACTGGTACATTTTCATCTTTAAATCACTTCTTGGTCTGCTGCCCTCATACATCTCCTCCTACATGTCTCTGCGTGAGTGCAGCTACAGTGTGCGCTCTCAGGACATGATTACCTGCAGTGTTCCCTCAGTGCAAACTGAACAAGGCAAAAGGGCCTTCTCCTACTCTGCTCATTTCCTGGAACATCTTGCAAAAAGATCTGAAGCTCTCGACCTTGACCTCTCCAAGTGGCTTCAAACATCTGATAAGTTCCTGGCAAAGACCAGTGCAGACATGTTCCTGTTTTTAATGCCATTTTCTTTCACTTGTTCTTCTCAATTTGTATGCTTCCTTTTATGATTGTCTATTGTTGTCATCACTCTTTTTTAAACTCGGGTCTCGTAAATGAGTCCCCGAGGCTCAATGGGATTAACCTGTATAAATAAAGGTTGAATTAATGCAACTTGTGATACCTGCATCAAAATGTTGTCCTCATGGCATGCTGAATTTTGTGGTGTGTCACACAAAATACTTCACAGTAGAAACATAACTTGACGTTTAAACAGATTACAGAAAGTTGGGCTTCACATGTTTAAGCTGACTGATAAATTTCCAAAACACAACGCAACAATAACTGATTGAACAAAAGCTTTATTTAAACTGTGCCTTGAATTTTGTTAAGGTTTGCAAATTATTTCATAAACTACTGAATGGATTTTATTGAAAATGAATATGATCAATTCAAGTACATTTACAGCTGATTAACATCTGGAGTCAACCCAATTCAAAATGGCCACCGCTGTTGATCAACCTTACACAAAATGACTCCAACTCAGTCTATAACAGTGCTTTAAGTGGAAAAAAATAAGTGCCGGTACCCTCCCTAATGTCATAATAATATGCATACCTGCAAACTCAGAAGGGATGAAAAAGGTGACAAACGTTGCGCCAACCCCCCCCTCCCCCCGGCATGGCCAGGTGAGTGAACAAGTGGATAGATAAGTGGACCACCCAATTCAATTAGCCCTCCCAGAATGCAATGCACTGTAACATTACGTTCCAAGCCTAATTAGTCCAGTCGGATGTTCCTATGCTAACTGTTCCACGCAGAAATTTTTTGGTTGAGAAATTATTCACAAGTTAAACCATGTAATGCAAAAGTATCAAGGTGTGAAAATATGACTTTATCTGCTGCAGGTAAGATAGTAACTGCTCATGGCTACTCCATACTCATTTCTTAAACATGCTGGTGAAGATGTTTTGCCAGAAATTTTGAATAAAGTAGATGCCATTTCCTGCATTCTTGTGTATTTTAACAAGTTGTTAAACATCTATGTTTACCTACATGTAAACATGATTCACTAACTATTTTAGAGATATCTAACAAAATAAAGTCAGGTCCTGTGGACAGATTAAAAAATTGTTGAAATTATTATTGATCATGAATCGGGATCCAAAAAAGCTAAGTCTGGTCCTCTGGACATTCAAAAAGCAAAAAAAAACAAAGCAAAAAAAAAAACTGTAGACTCCAAACCAAACTCTACAGTTTTTTTTTTGCTTTGTTTTTTTTTTGCTTTTTGAATGTCCAGAGGACCAGACTTAGCTTTTTTGGATTTTTCTACCTGGATTATTGAGCATGCATCAGGGTATGAATCAGGATATTTTAGAGACACCTCATTTAACTAGTATAGACATCATCCTGTTTTTAAATTCACTCCTGTGGCTAAGATTCATTCAACCTTTATTTAGTCAGGTAAATCTTTTGAACCTCATGGGCTCATTTACGAACCCATGAGGTTCAAAAGATTTACCTGACTAAATAAAGGTTGAATGAATCTTAGCCACAGGAGTGAATTTAAAAACAGGATGATGTCTATATGAAGATAATTAAATTAATGTGATACTTTATCACAGTGACTTTAGGGGCAACTGACTTTTATTTTGTTAATTTTTATTTAGTTTTATTTGTAACACAACATGCCATTTTACTAAACAATGGTTACACTGCATGTATAAAAATATTAACTTTACCCACACGTTGGAGGAGTTACTTCCGCTTCCCTCGCGCTCTGTCGCGCTGCAGAGTTTGTTTTTGTTTTTTTACAGAGTTCGCTGTCGTCTCCTCCCCCTGTCTATCCTGAGGTTGTGATTGGCCAAATGACGCGCTCCACCAAAGATGTTTTATTGTCGTGAAGATGCATTACTCTTTCTTGAAATCCAGTCGGGGGAAATGATGCATTCTAATCTGCCACGGGTCTTTCAAGTGGAGAAGACGAAAATAAGTTCCGGAACGCACCTTACGCTTAAAAAAAGTCCCGGTACTCTCAGGGTTAAATTTTAGAAGTGGCGGAACTGGGTTCCGGTGAGTTCCGGCCCACTTAAAGCAATACAGACACTGAACAAAAATTTAATGTGGTAGTAGTTGAAAGTAATTCCCAACCCAAACTCCAAGTGCTAACAAAGTGGGTCACATTTAAAATAGTTTACCAAAAATGGCTGGCTGACTCCATTTTTTTGTCAACATACGATGATTTTAGTCAAATTCTGGCTTGAGATACTACGTTTGATTTTAGACATTTAGTTTTATTTGTTCAACACACTTTGCTTTGGGTTCACCTTTTTCTAGCCTGGTAGCAACAAACAGTGTTCTCTCGCATGGCGGACGCCCTTGGAAAGTGTGTTTCTTTCAGGTGGCTTCAGTTCTGTGGACTCAGTCAACCAATCAGAATCAACCTTACTTGTCCAACAAAGTGTGCAAAACCAGAAACAATATTGGATTCAAACATTTGGTTTTAAAAGCTTCGTAGGCATTCAAAAGAATATTAGGACACATTGTTGAAATACATGATTTGGTGCAACATGCTTCACTCTGGTGATGCTCAGAGTCAGGTTTGTTTTATACTGTAGTAACACACTGTCCTCTGTAGGACATCACTGCAACTGCACAGCATCTTCAGCATCAGGATGTGCTTTTTATATACGAGCTCCAGCTCTGTTCACTCTACAGATGTACATTTTAACACAAGAGAGAATTCTGCAAACAAGCCTTTCAGCCACGCTTGTCTTTTATTTTTACAGTGGTGACATACACAGATGTTACTGTGTTTATAGACACAAGCTGTGTGTGGATGGCAGGAGATAAAAGCACACATCTCTCACTCGCACATCCAGAATCTGTCAGGTTGTTTGCACTTGTAAACACTTTGGATTCAAACAGCCCATCTTGCAGGAAGGAGTCAGGAGGAGCAGATGGTTTGGTGCAGACGCACTCCAACACTGACAGAAAGGTGTGTTCTCTGAAGGACGAAGGCTTGTATTGTTGTGGCTCCAGTGGCCGCTCTGTCGCACTGCGTACCAGAGGTCCCCAAAGAGCCAGGGGTCCTTTGGTGACAGTGTCCCCCCACCACCACCACCACACAATGCATCCTCATCCCCTAACCCTGGCCCCTATTGTGATTCTTGTTTTTTAATTTCTCAAACGCAACCAAGTGTGACACAAACTGTTTACCCAGCGTGTCTGCCACAACCACAAAGAGAAAAGGACGAGAGAGGGAGAGAGAGAAAACAGAGTCACAAGCCAGGATCTCAGCACAAAATAATCCTCCATAATACCAGAGTTTAAAGAGGCTTTGCCAACACCTCCCTGAATATCCTCCCCACCACCTCCATTTTCTCTTCTGAAAAACAGGAGCAAGAGATAAAGAAGAAAAAAAACGCAAGACGATTCTGTTCAGTTCGTCTCATTTGGGATTGCTAATTATTGTTTTTAGAACAACAATTGGGGTATTAGAGGGCATAAGCGGATGGAGATAAGATCCGGAGGAGAGGTGCAAGGGGGGGTTGACAGAAGGGGAGCTATGATAGGGTCTGCTCCAGAGCTGTGTCTCTGACTCACAGCATGAAACACAAAAAGATCAAGAGTCTAGAAAAGTGCAGGAGAACAAGTGAGGTCAGAGGAAGGTGTCACATTTACTCACTGAGCAGTGTGGTCCATCAGAGCAGGTGAACCACAGCCCGAGATAAAAATAATAATAATCAGCCCCACAAAGTAGTTCCTAATAATAAAGTCTTCTTCTTCTTTTGGCTTTTCCCTCTTCAGGGGTCGCCACAGCAGCGAGTCATCCTTCTCCATCTCACTCTGTCCTCTGCATCCTCTGTCCTCACTCCAACTACCTTCATGTCCTCTCTAACTGCATCCATATATATCCTTTGTCTTTTTCCTGGCAGCTGCATTTCTAACATCCTTCTACCAATATACCCACTGTCCCTCCTCTGGACATGTCCAAACCATCTCAGTCTGGCCTCTCTAACTTTATCTCCCAGTTGTTCAACATGTGCTGTACCTCTGATGATCTCATTCCTGATCTTATCCATCCTTGTCACTCCTAAGGAGAACCTCAGCATCTTCATTTCTGCCACTTCCAGTTCTTTCTCCTGTCTTTTTGTCAATGCCACTGTCTCCAGACCATACAACATAGCTGGTCTCACCACTGTCTTGTAAACTTTTCCTTTGACCTTTGCTGACACCTTTTTGTCACAAATCACTCCTGATACTTTTCTCCATTCACTCCATCCTGCCTGGACTCTTTTTCACTTCTTTCCCACATTCTCCATTTTCCTGGACAGTGGACCCCAAGTACTTGAAGTCCTGCACCTTTGTGACCTCTGATCCTTGTAGCCTCACTGTTCCACTGGCCTCCCTCTCATTCACACACATGTACTCTGTCTTACTACGGCTGACTTTCATTCCTCTTCTTTCAAGTGCATACCTCCACCTCTCCAAGTTCTCTTCCACCTGTTCCCTGTTCTCACCACAGATCACAATGTCATCTGCAAACATCATAGTCCATGGGGATTCCTGCCTGACCTCATCTGTTAGTCGGTCCATCACCAGAGCAAACAAGAAGGGGCTCAGAGCCGATCCTTGATGCACTCCCACCTCCACCTTGAAGCTATCTGTCACTCCTACAGCACATCTCACCACTGTCCTGCTGTCCTCATACATGTCCTGCTGTCCTCATACATGTCCTGCTGTCTTCATACATGTCCTGTACCAGTCTAACATACTTTTCTGCCACTCCAGATTTCATCATGCAGTACCACACCTATTCCCTCGGCACTCTGTCATATGATTTTTCCAAATCCAAAAAGACAGAATGGAGTTCTTTTTGACCCTCTCTGTACTTCATCAGCATTCTCAAAGCAAAGATGGCATCTGTGGTGCTCTTTCTTGGCATGAAACCATACTGCTGCTCATAGATAGTCACCTCTTGTCTAAGTCTTGCTTCCACAACTCTCTCCCAGATCTTCGTGTGGCTCATCAACTTAATTCCTCTGTAGTTGCTACAACTCTGTTGTTACGACCGTATGAGGGCCAAAACATATTTAAAGGACACTGGACACAAGAAAAGGTTTAAATGATATTTTTATTAACTAAAAACTAAGAGCCTCCAGGCGGTCAGGGTCCTCTCAGGCTTCTCCCACCCGTCTGGAGCGCCTTCTCCTGCTTAGCGTCCTTAAAGAAACAAAAAAATAAATTAAAAAGAGAAAGTTCAAAGGATTGTAGGACAAGTGGGTGCGGCCGAAAAGAACAAAACCCCACTTGGACTGACCCAATCCTATACAGGACTGTCGTGTCTTCCCAGGCGACGATCTACCTGGCCAATAATCCCTCTGAATAAACAGAAAAGCGATAACTGAACTACCGACACCCACACAGTCAAAAGTATCAAGAAGAGAAAAATATGGAAACAGACTCTCACTCTGTTTACATTAGCCGTCCCCCTCCTGGGCAGCTGCTCAGACGCTTCCCTTCAGCATCTGACAAAAAAGAAGAGTCAACCAGAGTACAGCGGTCCAAAACCACACTCCAGTTAAGCTAGAGTCACACAAACACTCAAAGTGCTTCATTACTCACAGCTCTCAACAGTAGCAACTAGTCCTGAAACCAATGCCAGGCCTTAAGGGCCTATCAACTCCAACAGGAGCAAACAACAACAATCTGAGAGGGTGGAGATCTCTCAGTATTGTTCAGTTACCTGACAGTGTCACCTCAGCAGTTCCAGTGAACCTCAGCTGAATTTCACACCTTCCAGTAGACTTCAATAAGCCACCACTCATTCAACAAGCCTCTCTTGGTACAACGAGTCTCCACCCTGCACCAAACACAGCATGTCAGCTTTATAGGCAGGACCTGCAGGTGAACAGCAGCTCTGTCCAATCAAGCCTGATTGAAGCAGGCTGAATAATAATTTAAAAAAAAAAGTGAGTTCTCCATTGAACCAACAGGCTGCAGCAGTTTGCAGCCAAGATAAATAAAAGCAAGGATGTTTAAACTTCTAAAAAAAAACAGGGTGCATAACATCTGTACATCACCCTTGTTCTTAAAAATGGGCACCAGCACACTTCTTCTCCATTCCTCAGGCATTTTCTCACCCTCAAATATTCCATTAAATATTTGAGTCAAAAACCTCACTGCCATCTCTCCAAGACATTTCCAAACCTCCACTGGTATGTCATCAGGTCCTACTGCCTTCCCCTTCTTCATTCTTTTCAGAGCTTTCCGGACTTCACCCTCACTAATCTTTCCCACTTCCTGGTCCACAGTTTCTATGACCTCCACTCTTCTTTCTCTTTCATTCTCTTCATTCATTAGCTCCTCAAAGTAATCCTTCCATCTTCCCATCACACTCTCCTCACTTGTTAGAACATTCCCATTCCCATCTTTAATAAGCCTAACCTGCTGCACATCCTTTCCAGCCTGATCCCTCTGTCTTGCCAATCGGTACAAGTCCTTCTCGCCCTCTTTAGTGTCCAGTCTCCCATACAACTCATTGTACGCCCTCTGCTTTGCCTTAGCTACTTCCCTCTTTGCTCTATGTCCCATCTCCTTATATTCCTGTCTCCTCTCTTCAGTCCTCTCACAGTCATATTTCTTCTTGGCTAATCTCTTTCTTTGAATGGCGTCCTGCACTTCACTATTCCACCACCAGGTTTCCTTATCATCCATTCTCTGTCCAGATGACACACCAAGTACCTTCCTACCTGTCTCTCTAATTACTGTTGCTGTAGTAGCCCAGTCACTTGGAAGCTCTTTCTTACCACCCAGAGCCTTTAACAGCTCGTCTCTGAATTTCTCACAACATTCTTCCTTCTTTAGCTTCCACCATTTGGTCTTCTTCTCTGATTTTACTCTTTTTCTCTTCTTCACAACAACAGTCATTCTACACACAACCATCCGATGCTGTCTGGCCACGCTCTCCCCTGCCACAACCTTACAGTCTCCAATCTCCCTCAGGTTTCCTCTTCTACACAGAATGTAGTCGACCTGCGTACTCCTTCCTCCACTCTTATAGGTCACTCTATGTTCCTCCCTCTTTTGGAAATAGGTATTGACTATAGCCATTTCCATTCTCTTGGCAAAATCCACCACCATCTGTCCTTCCTGGTTTCTTTCCTTGACACCAAACCTACCCATCACTTCCTCATCCCCTCTGTTTCCTTCACCAACATGTCCATTCAGGTCTGCTCCAATCACCACTCTTTCCTCCCTGGGAATACTCTCTATCACTTCATCCAAATCTTTCCAAAATGTATCTTTCTCCTCCCCATCACATCCAACCTGTGGAGCATAACCACTGACTATGTTTAGCATCAGACCTTCTACTTCTACCTTCAGACACATCACCCTATCTGACACTCTCTTCACCTCTACTACATTCTTTGCCAACTCCTCCTTCAGGACCACCCCTACTCCATTTCTCTTTCTATCCACACCATGGTAAAACAGTTTGAACCCTGCTCCAATGCTGCGAGCCTTGCTGCCCTTCCACTTGGTCTCTTGGACACATAAAACATCTACCTTCCTTCTCTGCATCATGTCAGCCAGCTCTCTACCTTTGCCTGTCATTGTCCCCACATTTAGAGTTGCAACCCTCAGTCCTACATTCTTCACTTTCCTCTTCTCCCTCTGTCTCCTGACACGCTTCCCTCCTCGGGGTCTTCGACTAACAGTAGCACAATTTCCGCCGGCACCCTGTTTATCAACAGCACCGGTGGCGGTCGTTGTTAACCCGGGCCTCGACCGATCTGGTATGGTTTCACTTTGATGAACTCGCATTATGGTTTTGGCAAAAGTGTTTTACATCGGATGTCATTCCTGACACAACCCGCACCATTTACCCGGGCTTGGGACCGGCACAAGAGATACACTGGCTTGTGCTCCCTAGTGGCTGGTTTCTAATAATAAAGTAAATTACTTTATTACTTAGTGTGCTGTGATTATATGTGTGAACAATGTTAAATTAAATTAAAATAGTTTTTGGGGATTCATACACTATTTTTTACTGATCTGCTGTTATGGGCGGGACAGACCATGCACGCTCACGTCCATCAGCAGATTTATTATATCACCAATCGATTGGAAATGCTGGCAGACACATTAGAGTCTCATTAGGGCAGAAATAATTCAGCATATCCAGCTGGTTTTTAGCTCACTCATACACTTTATCACTTTTCCTAATACCTGCTTGATTGACGTGCACTGTTTTACCTGTTTCTGACTGGCTGATGGGAATTTCAAAGAAAGAGCCTGAGATGCTGGTCTGTCTGGTGGTTGCTCATTCCACTCTCCATCTCTCAGCTCGCTCCCACTCCTTCCCGATGCCTACACATTTTCACTATTTTAGATGTTAATTGTTAGCTGGGCCTGATACATGTAGTTAGTTCTGTTTTCAGGATTTTTATTTGTAGGCTTGGCTTCCAGGACTATAGGGACGTTCCGTGAGTTACTCCTAGACATACGGAGCATACCTAACTAAACTCTGAATTATGTTCTGCAACAAAAACTGCGGTGTCTAATATAGTCTGTTTAAAACCCCATTTGTGAGACTAAAGTTAGAAGATAAAATAACATTCAGCACCTTGGTCAGGAGCAGAAGTAAAAAAACTAAAAATTG
The DNA here is from genome assembly GCA_038048925.1 of Garcialebias charrua. Classification (NCBI taxonomy): domain Eukaryota; kingdom Metazoa; phylum Chordata; class Actinopteri; order Cyprinodontiformes; family Rivulidae; genus Garcialebias; species Garcialebias charrua. Next base: position 4,396 of record JBBPBX010015535.1, on the reverse strand, counting down.
AGGGGAGATATGCAACAGGACATTTCCTCCAACATGGTGGGCCTATTTTTGTGGTGGATTTTATTCAACTTAAAATGTGGTTCTTTCTCTAATGGTTAGTGTGTTAAAGTAAAGGGATGAATGTATACAGTACACGCACCATCTCTTCAACTGTATATTAAAACTAGAAAGTTCCTGGAGACGTTCTGACTGGACTGCCACGTTGCGACCATTTCAAAATTTGGATTTGACATATGGTTGGGGTTCGCTCTCAGCTACCACCATTCCAAACTTCAGCTCAATGTGGCAAAAAAAATCAAAATCAATTAATTACGGTCATTTCTTCACGATCACGATGGTGGTCATCTTGGATTTTTGATTTAAATCCAATATGTGATGTGGAACGTTCTCAGCTTTAACCACAATAAATTTCAAATTAATATTTCTAAATCACCATCATAGACATCTACACCTCCAGATGCAGGAAGAGAGCCACCTGCATCATGAAGGACCCCACTCACCCAGCACACACCCTTTTTGCCCCGCTCCCCTCAGGAAGGAGGTTGAGGAGCATAATGGTACGTCCAGACCGAACAGCGTTTCAACTTCCAAAAAGCTCGTCACGCACGCAAGTGGACGCACTTGGTGTCCAGACCAGAACGCCAGAACGCGAAACTGCTGCGGGGTGTGTGGGAGGAGCTTACCGGTATACCGAGTCCTCACTGCACTCCGCCAGGCGAGGAGCTTTTTATTTCTGTCTCTGTAGAGCAGACTTGACTGGTCGTGAAGGACTTGTCGCGAACACACAGCTACAATGAGTTTCTCTTCCATAGTCCATGACTCCGCGGGTTTTTTCTGTGTCCCACAAACAATACGTCACATAGTTGCGCAATCGTTTCCGCGTCACATAGGGACTCTCCCCCTCTCCCCCTGACCCCCTCTCTTCTCCCCCCGACTCTCCCTGATCAACCAATCAGGGAGAGTTGAACGGCGTTTGAATGTTTGAACCGCGAAATCTTCAGCTAAATCAACGTGTGCTTTGGAGGCTGACGCGGGTTCACGTGCACGGAAAAACGCTTTCCATCACGCTCAACACGCACGTGACGTGACGCCCGACGCCAAGACGCGGCTGGAAGCGCGTCCCCCATTGACTTTGCATGTAAGCTGGACGCTCCTGCCGTTGAAACGCTGTTAGGTGTGAATGCACCATTAGTGTAGAACCACTAGACTGAGGAACAGCTTCTACCCTGAGGCTGTTAGTCTCGTGAATATCTAATCAGAATAATCACTGTGACACATCATTCATGTTGCTGCTGATCAGTTTCTTGCATTCAGGTGGACTACAGCCCAACATAAAAATAATAATAATCCGCCCCACAAAGTAGTTCCTAATAATAAAGTAAATTACTTTATCACTTAGTGTGCTGTGTGTTGTTTTGTTCTGTGTTTTTCAACTATTTGAACAACGTTAAACTAAATTAAAATAGTTTTTTGGGGATTCATACGCAATTTTTTACTGATTTGCTGTTATGGGGCGGGACAGACCACCGCTCACGTTCATCAGCAGATTTATTATATCACCAATCACATCATGTTGCTGATCTGCTGATCTGTTTCATGTTGCTGCTGATCTGTTTCATGTTGCTGCTGATCTGTTTCATGTTGCTGCTGATCTGTTTCATGTTGCTGCTGATCTGTTTCATGTTGCTGCTGATCTGTTTCATGTTGCTGCTGATCTGTTTCATGTTGCTGCTGATCTGTTTCATGTTGCTGCTGATCTGTTTCATGTTGCTGCTGATCTGTTTCATGTTGCTGCTGATCTGTTTCATGTTGCTGCTGATCTGTTTCATGTTGCTGCTGATCTGTTTCATGTTGCTGCTGATCTGTTTCATGTTGCTGCTGATCTGTTTCATGTTGCTGCTGATCTGTTTCATGTTGCTGCTGATCTGTTTCATGTTGCTGCTGATCTGTTTCATGTTGCTGCTGATCTGTTTCATGTTGCTGCTGATCTGTTTCATGTTGCTGCTGATCTGTTTCATGTTGCTGCTGATCTGTTTCATGTTGCTGCTGATCTGTTTCATGTTGCTGCTGATCTGTTTCATGTTGCTGCTGATCTGTTTCATGTTGCTGCTGATCTGTTTCATGTTGCTGCTGATCTGTTTCATGTTGCTGCTGATCTGTTTCATGTTGCTGCTGATCTGTTTCATGTTGCTGCTGATCTGTTTCATGTTGCTGCTGATCTGTTTCATGTTGCTGCTGATCTGTTTCATGTTGCTGCTGATCTGTTTCATGTTGCTGCTGATCTGTTTCATGTTGCTGCTGATCTGTTTCATGTTGCTGCTGATCTGTTTCATGTTGCTGCTGATCTGTTTCATGTTGCTGCTGATCTGTTTCATGTTGCTGCTGATCTGTTTCATGTTGCTGCTGATCTGTTTCATGTTGCTGCTGATCTGTTTCATGTTGCTGCTGATCTGTTTCATGTTGCTGCTGATCTGTTTCATGTTGCTGCTGATCTGTTTCATGTTGCTGCTGATCTGTTTCATGTTGCTGCTGATCTGTTTCATGTTGCTGCTGATCTGTTTCATGTTGCTGTTTTTGTGCATACTCATCTGCTCACACAGACTCATGTTCGTGCTGCTGTTCAGTGTATTGTTTTTTATGCTATTAGTGCTTAGTGCATTTTTAGTTGATGTTTTTCTTAGTTCATTTCTTAGATCTTATTAATGTTTTTCTTTTACATTTTATTGTTTGACGTAACTGAGACCCTGTGTACATAATTTTCTTCCACCACATGTGGTGCAAACGACAACAAAGAATCTCTGACTCTGACTAAAGCATGGCTGATTTCAATGTAGTTTCCCTTTTGAGCTCAGACAGCCATCTTGGGTTTTTGATTTGCAATCAGAGACTATTTGGGATCGTTCTCAGCTACCAATAAACCAAATTGCAGCTGAATAGCTCTAAAAATGACTGAGTTTTATCCATTTGAAATTAGCTTCAACTGACTTGCATTCAGAATGTGTTGTGCATCACTGTCAGCTAACACCACACCAAATATCAGCTCAATATCTTTTAAAATAGCTGAGTTTGTATTTTTTCCCTTTTAGCTAAAATGGCTATCTTGGATAATTAGTAAGACCATTTTCAAGTGGATACGGTGGTTGCCGTTCTACGCAGTCCCCAACTGTTTACATGTTTATTTTCCCCCATTTTACTTATAATTCATTTGTAAAATTATTGCCTCAAATTAAATAGAAAAATCCGGTCCAGAAAGCTGTCTGTTTTTTTCACACTGTTAAAATAAAAACTCCCGTTCCAGGTGTTTGTGGGTGTAGAAGACTGGTTCTGAGAATTATTTATGAGAATGGGCAGTTTTCCCAAAACCCAACCTGGACCTGCTGGAGTGAGAAAGAAGAGCCACAACTCTGACACACAAACGCAACAAAAGAAATATTGAGCAAAATATATCCAATTTTTTTTAACCAAAATTGTTGAGCAAATTATAAGTAAAATATAAGTTATGAATGCACAAATGCCAGCCTAGTAATATTCATTTTCAAGGGCTGCTACTGATAACGAGTATGACTCTCAGCTACCACCACACCAACGGATGTCTGTAAAACTGAGTCACGGTCATTTATGTGTTTGTTAAAGTTGCTTAGCTCTGGCATTCATTTTGAAGTTGAAAACTCAAAAACTAAATCAGTTGTGGATGTTTATCAAACAATTACTTTCTGAAGGTTTCAGTAAAATTCATCCATTGGTTTATGAGATATTTTGCTAATACTCCAGACAAACTAACCCACACAAAGATAAACAGGTGAAAAACATTACTGTGCTCACCTTCAGCAGTAGACAGTAAAAATTAACTTTTAAAATAACACTTTCAAGATGTTTTTCTCACAGCACGACTCATGTTTTCAGCTTAAGGTCTAAGCCTGCTGAAGGTTGCCGATGGTCCGCACACCTTCTCATCAGCTCCTCACTGATCCCTGAAGCAGTCACAGTGACTTTCGGCTAACTTGGGCAGCTCAGGCTAGTCCTCTCCTTGAGGTGTATCCATCCACCAGCAGAACCCCAGAAAGACAAGTGAACCAGCCTCAAACTGACCTGGTGACAAAACAACTTTGGGTCTGGTTATGTGATTTAGCTGATTCAGAGATTCAAGGTTCTTTATTTGTCATTCCATCACATGTGCTACATGTGATGGAATGACATTGTGTACACAGGGTCCCAGTTACATCACACAAAAGTATTAAAATGTAAAAGAAAAACCGTAATAAAATTTAAGATATGAACTAAAAAAATGTTAACTACCTGTAAAAATATAGGACTAATGGCATAAAAACAATATGCTGAACAGCAGCACGAACATGAGTCTGTGTGAGCAGATGAGCATGAATGAACACAGCAGCAT